>BMAU01020447.1:0-118418 GCA_019973935.1 Trichonephila clavipes
CCCATGAGCATAACGTATATATATATATATACTGCAACCCTGAAAACTAGTACTATTCTAGATGTACACTTCATTGTAAGGTGCTATCTAGTGAGGTTAAAAATTATAGGATGCTACAATAGTATCTCCCAGTGATGGAGAGAATCGAAAGAACGATATATGACTTTATACTCATAGGCAAACAATCTCAAATACAATTATTTGAAATATGCTTGAAAATTACATTGAAGAAAATTACAACATACATATGTGAAATTACGTTTGAAAGCCAAAAAAAGAAGAAAAATCTATATGATATGTAATAAGTATTTTAGTTATATATAAGAGCAGTGTATGAAAGTTTGGCAAATATAGATAAGTACAGGAAGAGTTTCAAGTAGGTTTCTATTTGGAAGAAAAATATTATGTGTGTGCATCATATAAATACTAGAACATGAAATATAGTTTATTTATTTTAGATGCATTGATTACCTGAGAGGGATCTTATTCAATCTACCTTGATTTGATACAGTTGCTGTTTGCTTTATTCATTTGATGTGCGCTTTGATACGGCGATGGATTTCCTATAACATGTTGAACTGAAATTTGTTGCATCAGACGATCTTACGAACACAAATGCTGGTTTTAACTCTATAAGTCTATTCTATTATGGCACACACACTTTTTCTTTCCATTTATATTAATGATTATATGTGTTTTTCTACGTCGCGGTAAGGACTTCGTGTGGCCCTGTGTAGAAGGCTGGGAGTGGCGGTGAGGAGGAAGCTTTGCTATTTACGGAGGGAATTTATCAGGAAGGCGTATTCATCAATTTAGGGTGCTAAAAAGTACTGAAAATCCATGAGTGGATGTTGACAAGGAGGTTTTAAATGATTCCATTTGGTTTTAACTGTTACTACAAATCCGTAGTCTGAGTACTGGCATTGAAGATGTGTCTGGGAAATTACACATCTCGTGGCTTTAGTAATCTAGAGGGGAAGCTTTTCATACCAATTCTGCGCTGAAGAAGCAGTGATGTAGGGTTTCCTTTATACTAAGCCAAGAAAGACCGCAGGTGAGGTCTCAGTCCACGCTACGATATTCTCGCAGGCAAGTAGGCGCTCTTTTGCGACCTCTATCTGCCAAGCGTTCCACACTAAACGTTTGCTTTTGTGGGTGGTATGTTAGATGAATGCGGTTTGTGCAGGGGAGTTTCGTTTCGTTTTTGACTTTGGAAAGGCATGACTTTACAAAGAGCGTTGCGCAAACTTTGATTGGGATAATGGATTACGGGTGAAGCACTAGGCAACATAAATATAAGAAGATCAAGTGTCAAGAAATGGCACGACAAACTGTTTTTCTGCAGCATTTATTGTTGCTCTAGCGCTGCTTCTCTGAAAACACCCTAATTGAATCGATCATTTAATTGTTAACAAAAGATTGTTTTCCTTTCTGATGATCGTAAAGAAAAGGACCTATCAAATCACATGAAGATGTGTGAAAATCTTGCATCAGGAGTAAGGCGAAAGTGCCAGAGGGTGTCTTCGTGTGTCTGTGCACCTGAACGTTGACATACAGCAATAAATTCTGGACCAATCTTTCTTTTTTTGTTTTCCACGTGTTTTTATTGAAACATATCTGGATGGATGAGTTGGAAAGATGATGCTGCAACACCTGGGGTGAGCTAAGAAGTTGTGAAGAAAAATGCTCAAATATAGAGGATTACTACGAAAGAGTATATGGTACAAATGATGCCCAGGAGAGCCAGTGGAGTATATCACAGATAAGTTCCACAGTCAGCTGTGATGCTGGAGAATAAGCACACGTTTAAAAACAAGGGAGAGAGGATTTCTCGTCATTTTGGAAGCTTGTAATTCATAGTTTGTCCTTTCCTGGTGGTGGCGCTGGCGCCCCCGAAGTGCCTCGAAATCTATAAAAATGGTGGATATTTGATTCATAATTCTTGAAAAGTCATCGAAAGCGACTTACGATTTGCGGGTACCATTTATGATGAACGCTGGTACTGGAGTAGATATGAAATCGATGTCGCCATTGCGATGGACTGCGCTTGTCGGGATTTTGCACACTAAAGGCATACATGAGGCTTCTGGTCGCGGAATTATGGAAGTCCTATTCCTTAACATCTTGGCAGAAAACGTTTGACCAGAAATATACATTGTTGCAGAGAAGGGTTCTGTCTGTCATATGTGGACCAACTGCCTGACTTTCGAGGAGTTTCACCCGAACAACAAGCGAAAAGCAGGTTCACGGTGTTTTGGCAAAGAAGTTGCATGAGAGACCACTGCCTACGGCTTTGTCACTTCGCGCATCGGTCCCATGAAAGGCTTAATTTGCACCTGGAATGGGATGTCGAAAGGGAGTTGCGTCCGCTGGCAAAGCGTTGCGGCATCATTAAATTGCCTATCACCCTACTGCCTCCTCAGTCCATTGATTGGATGCGCAAATTTTTACGGGAAACTTTTTTTGAACTTTAAGAGGTATTTTAATTCCTTCCAAAAATTTATTTAGTAGGACTGTCACGTGAGCGGCTTTGGGAACAAACGTCGATAAAGAAGATAAATAACCCGAGGAAACGTGCTATTGCGTGAGTGTAGTAGGTTGAGAAAGAGGTAAAAAAATACCCGAATCGACGCGCGATCCGACAAGGGTTCTATTCTGGGGATTGAATGCTAAAGCCTAAATTTTATGAGTTACACCGAAAATGCATTTGGGGGCTTTAAAGACAGTCCACTTTGAACTTGCGTGAACGTAGCGTGTGAATAATTTGTAGAGAGTGTTTGTAAATGTTCTTCCACGGGTGAAAGGGCGCGACCAAATATCAATCTACGGCGAACTTTAAATGGAAGATTTCGCAAGACTTCGCAAGCATCGCAGATCGTTGGAAATCTTTGGCAGCGACATTGCAAAAGAATTAGAAACTGAATCGGTACTTTCAAATAACCCAAAAAAGGATGTGATGATTACACTTTTACATGTACATCATGGTTGTTAAGATTTGTTGATATAACTAAGATCAATGTGAGAGTAAATTTTTCTACAGGCGTGAAGATTAGAAGTAAAATCTAAATAATAGAGTCTATGAGTATCTTTACAACTAGTTTGGTATTATTGGAAGTGCACGGTATTGTCGCCGACTGGTCTCGCTTATCTGTGCTATTGTCTTTTTTAGGAACCATATGTAAGGTGAGGCATGACTATTTTTTGGAAAGTCACGCATATGACTAGGATAATCATGTTCTCAAATTCCGCTTTTACGATGCGGAGACGATCTGAGGAGCAGGCGGCGAGCTTTAGCTGTTTGAGGTCGACTGGTTGTTTCGTCGTGTATGGACTACGGAATGTTTAATTTTGTCTTGATCTGGCCACGAGGAGGTTTTGTGATGTCAGGAACTTTTTCTTAAAAGTTCATGATGAAGAAGCACTATCACCTGAAACACAATTTTTAATTGGGCGTGAATTCTACTATTTGCCTAAATACAATGACATTTAATATTTGTCTCTTCCGAGTCTAACAATACTTACGCACTTATATCGGTGCAAACGGAAGTTGTACAAAGAAGATCCAGCACCGATAATTGGGTTGAAACGTTACCAACAAAGAAAATGTCCATTTGTGGAAAATTCTCATGGCTAAATCCAAAAGGGTGATGTTTTTGGAATTTATGCATATGCGTGTATGGGTGATGTCGACAGCGAAGTGTCATTTGTGAATTATTTTGCCTTTGTGTTTTGTTGCCGCTGGAATTATGGACACATCAGATGCGTGTCAATTAAAATGACATTATTCAAACCTATCTTGAATAAAAGGCGACAGCAACTCTTGGCAAAGGCAGTAGTCGCCACATTATACCTAACCGGACTCGTTTTGAATTTTCCATGGAGGGTGACATTTTTGAGCTGCTGAGGCAAAATTTGTAGCCAAATTTTCAGCACTGCTCGTATGTTTTTTGATTCAGAAACGATTACGTTTATGAAATGGGGAGATTACGATTACGACTTCTGCTGCGAAATTTCATCAATGCGTAAATTTAATTTTATTTCCTCAAGTACATGGCTTTCGATGAATTTTTTGTCTACGAGGAAACGGAACAGGAGGCGCTTACCTGGTGGCGTCACCTCCATGACTCGATCAAGCGGCTTTTTCTCCAATGTCCAAGCGGGCTTGCCCTTAGCTGCGCAAGAATGGGTTGTACACGAGTGGGCAGAATGCTGCTGAAAGGATTCAAAGCTGAGGTCTAAATCCGGAACGCTAGCAGAGATTCCACGCGCCTCACTCTGCTGAGGCATGCGCGCAATGGTTCGGCGCTGGGACGTCTGTCTCCGATGAAATTACAATTTTCTGAGTTTCCTTTGTTTATGGGATGATTCACCGCTGTGCTTTTTATTAGCTCCGTTCATTTCTACACAACTTTTCCGTAAGTCCCACAGGGTCCGGGATTTCATAATGCAGCGTCCACGGGCGATGGTGCAGCTTCGGTGGCAAATGTGCGATGATGTATTAAATTTTACGTTGCTGCTGTCTGTTATTGCTTTCGGACGAGCCAAAGTTGCGAGATAATGCTATCACGTGTGAACAAGAGGCAGGATAAATGAAGAGGAGGATTATATGCCATTTATCTTCGGAGAGCGGCGCCCTACGTCATTAAGAACTTTTTGAAGATTACACATTGATTTTCGGTTTACAACCCGCATTGACGAAGAAATATTTAGCTATTTCGTGAAAATTTTAAAAAAAATAAAGCATTATTTTTTATGCTATAATATCTTATTCTAGGTCACCATTGAAGGATATGTTGCGTTAATTTCACGTCGAAAGGATACGGTACGGATAAAAACTTCCAGCAGCTTTGGAAGCGCTGGCCCCAGCGAACACATGTTTAAATCATCTGCGTTGGCAACACTCTGATAGAGAGAGGTGTTGTGGGACTGGAGCGCCTGATCTCATACCCTGAATCTTTATCTCTATCATTCCAAAAATTTGGTGGTTGACTTTCACATTGATAATTGCCCATTTTTTGATTTTAAAAATAGTTTACAAGTTAAAAAAATAATAGTGTTGCCAGTATAAGAAAAAATAATACGAAGGTGTGTGAGGATTTCTGGAAGCAGTTGTATGTGTGTGGATGGTGAAAAAATGTCTCAGGCGCCTGTCGACTCGCCCTCCGGAGAGGGGTAGAGCCGGCGGCATAGGAATCAGTTGCGCTGGGCGGCTAAGGAAAGGAGACCGGCGAACCCGGTCTTTCGCTTCCTTCGTCCCCGCTTCGATGGAAGTGGCCGCAAGTGCGGTCGGATTTAAGATCTTGGTGTAACTTTACGCTCGACCAATCGGGAGAGGCAGCTACTGAAAGGGGGTGGAATCGATTGAAAAATTAGTCAGAAATCCCAGGGTGGGGAGACAAGCAAAGTCTCCCTGTTGGGACAAATGTTAGAGTAAAATGTTACGGGGCCTATTAAAGTTTGGATCTGGAGTATAAATTTCAATTTTCTTAAAGTTCTATTGTCTGTAGAGTTTTTCCATCATTGAAGAGTGAAGAAGTTACTGGCTATTTTTCTTCCAACAAAGTCGAAATCCCGCACGGTTTACGAGATTCAACCGCTTAGAATCTACAGATCCTCGTTCTCACGTTCAAACGCATGGGGAGTTTGTTGGTTTTCCTAGTATCACTTTATTTTGAAGCTCTCGAATCGGTCAATATTTGATTTAGTAGCGTGCCCCCAGGCGGGAGAAGCGTAAGGAGTTACTGAGATGCTGGTATGGAAGTATAGATAAGCTTAACTGATGCGACGCTTCAATGATAACTTTATTTACTTTGTAAGATGAAAAGCCAGATTTTTAATTTTACATTCGCTTATCACTGTACATTTCCCAAGATATTAGATTAAGAAACACTAATATTCTACATCAGACGATTTAACCGCACCCCTTCTAGTTTTGATTAAAAATCCGAATCGGCGAGTGACAATTAATTTTTATTGATTAACATATTGGTAAAAGGTAAAGGAGGTAAAGGAAAGTTAAAATTTACAAGGGTATTACTATCTGTTGAGGATAGGAGTGACGGAAGGAGTGTCCCCGGGTAGCGAGGTTCGCGCGCGCTTCCCGACTGAAGAATTTTTTCTGGCGTCAGACGTAAGGGTAAAAAAAGCCCCGAGAATTCCCGCGCCAACCCTTTTTTAAGGTCAACCGCACCACTCCCGGAAAAACATCCGCTTCAAAATTCTGGCGGTAAATTTTTACCATTCTGATTGGCCAACAAGCTGTGCAATGATACAGCTTTGCCCGCCATAGAGTCCGTTGACCTGAGGCATCCCCAAATTCCTTAGAAATCCGTTTTCCTGTAAACGGGGCAAATATAAAAACTGAAATTGTATCTTAGGGACCGGCGGCCTCCCATCACAACCTATTTTTAATTGTCAACGGAGAATTCCGAGTGAAGTAAGGGGTAGATAAGCAAAGACAAGCTAGAGGCTCGGAATTCATTAGTAGTTTATAATGATGATTGATCTTTAAATGAAAGGTGTTTCAAAGTCTAAAGTGACACCTAAGATCGAGCTCCACGGATCTTGACCAGGGAACCGGGTGATTCAACGTGCGATGTATGGGCGAAGTGGACTTGACAGTGCCGTGCCCAGCAGAAGAGGAGCTGCTTCTGTTTTCTCGGGATTTATGGAAATTTTCCATTTTTGTACCTGATCCTCTAGCTTTCTGCTGGGTGCCTGTGGAGAAAAGTGATGCGGATGATGCAATTTTTGTGTTTGCGCTTTGCCCTGTGAGGATCCGCGAGATTGATAATCGTCCGCGCAAAGGCAAGAACAATTAAGTCATTAATAATGTATGTCTTGTATATGGATTTATGTATATGTTGGTATGCACGGGTGAGGGGAGAGGAATGGTGTTGCCCTGCGGCACGCGCTTATTTGCTTTGTCGAGGCGTGAGTGTCATTGACTCTCTGACGGCCAAGGATCTGTTATTTAAGGCGAAAGGATTTTATGATCAGTGATATTAGTTGGGGGAGGAGCGTTAATTTTAATGAGCTTACAGAGTAAAGCCCGTATGCCATACACGGTCGAGAGCCTTCTGGATGTCAGAAAGAAGCGGCCCCAGTGTGGCATTTTTCTCGCTGAATCCAGGCTTGGCGGCACTATTCAACTACCCACGGGAGCAACTGGTGTGCAGCGTGATGTGATAGTTGAGAGGCGTGAATCCGTGCTGTTCCGGGGGAAATTAAGTATTTTGTTGTTAGTAGTTGAGGTGGTTATTAAGTCTTCAGGGGATTGGCCCAATCTCTCCTGCAAGCTTGGAAAGGCACAGTGCTGACGGCCTGATCGGTGGTCTGTAACTGTCGGCAGCGCTACCTGGGGGGGCTTTTCGAGGTTTCAGATATGGAATAACTTTGAAGCATGTTTCAGGATTCTGGAAAAATGTCGAGTGATGAAAAATATTAAAAAATAATATTGGATTATTTGAAAAAGAATCTACCGGAAGGGGATTGAAAGTTTTCAGGAAGAATCTTGATTGAGTGAAGCGTCCCCTTCCCTGCCTGGAGCGCGTTTTGATTTGCGCTTTCTCTTAATATATAGTTTGGATTTCAGGAGCATGAGAGGGGCGTCGAGGAAGAAGTATTCTCGCTTAAAGAAATAATTTTCAGCCACCCTGTTAGTATGTATCTATTGGAGGAGGTTAGTTTTGGTATTCTCTTGGAATTGTTTTCCAAGGGCATGCGCAATCACCTGCGGCTTTGTCAGAGATCCGTGTGTGCGCGATCCCGGCCTGGCCTTTTAAAGGCGTAGGCTGGGGACTTCTTGCTTTCTTAGCTCGCTTCGACACGGCGCAAAGGGATCCGTCGTCGGGGATCCAAAGAGAGCTAGAAGAAGTTCGTCCTCTCCAGATCTTAGTATTTGAAAGGCTTTGACCTTTCACCTGTGTAAATATCTGTTCCGTATGTATGTTCAACACTCTCTTTGTCGCTCCGGATCTCGCGTGAGCTGCAGGTTTTTTCCTGAGGCTCTGTTCACGCTCAATCGCATGAGCTTTTTCGGTTTCGTCCGAGGGCGTAGTAAGGATTTCCATGCTTCGAGTCGGCTAGCGGAAGAAGGATTCGTGATGAGAATATTGTTATGATCGATCTCGCGTCAGGTGACGAGGTGGTCGGCTAACAACGTGTGTATCGACGTCTTCCGCTTCGTGCACGCTTGCAGCTCAGTCTTGGATGAATAGTGTGGTGGGCGGGAGAAGCTTAGAGGGAGTTCTCACCGAGGCCGCCACCAGTTCTCCGCCTGAGTGACATGTTTCTTTCGGGAGAGGCGTCAAGCGATTGTGTTAACCACATGTCAAAAGAAAAAAATATGGAGGCAATGGATTGTGATCAGGGACTTAACTGCTGGAATCACAGTTCCCATGGCTGGGCGGCGGCCGTGGATGGCATTATTTCTTGCTCAGAGCATACAAGATCTGCTGTTGGAATGCGGAGCTGTGGCCAAAGCGTGTGGAGGTGTAGTTGGAGCAATAATTTGTGTATTTGTACTGTCAATTAAATTCCTGATATGTGCCTTGGGTGTCATTTCATGACAACCCAGGAAGTATGGTGGGCATTAAAAAAATCTCCGCAGATGATGGAAGCGTTGCCCTAAGCTAAAAATCGCTTCCCACATCGGTGTGGGTGTGCTGATATCACGCAGGGTGAAGAGATATACAGAGAAGTAATTACTAGTGGGTCGCCTCCGGGCGGGTGAAGTGACCGAGAGTAGTGGGGGAGGGGAAGACTTGAGTAAAAACCCACCGTGCCGCCTCTCGGTTTAATGTTTACGATGCATGGTCTATCGTTACGGTAGACCGTGTAATTTGGAATTTGAATGTTATCGCCCGGTCCCAGGTGGGATCTTTGAATTAGGAAATACATCGGGATGGTGCTTATTCTATGAAGTCGCGCACACCTCGACAATGCGTGACTTTTATTCCGTTCGCATTCCAGGATGCTAATCTAAACCGAAGCAACTTGGGTCCATTAATCAAGGCTGATAAGATGGCGGTAGGAACACATATACCCTCTCATTTCCCTGAGCCTTTCTCAACTGTCTACCCAGCTCTAAGAGAGATAGGTAGTCAGTAAGAACTTTTAAGCTCGATGATGGCTTCCATAAAAGCTAAAATTATCGGAGTCGTTGCTATTTTTGATTTTTCATTTTTTTTAGGGGGGTTGAGGGGGTTGCTTCAGGTTTTTGATTTGGCCGGCTCGGACTGGTCGAGGGGTGGCGCCATCTGTTTATCATTTTTTTTACAATATTTGTGTAAGATATTTCTTTTCGCACTGCAGCCGAAGTAGTACTAAAAAGATATTATGGTTATTTTTACTTTTATTGTTATCATTAGAGTTATTTCTATTCTGGGATGCTTCTCCTTTTTTTCGGCTTTTGTTTGGGAATTTTGGACAGCGGTGCGAGTTAGCCAGGTGTCCTTTCTGGTGGCAATTAATGCACGTGGGGTTTTCAATTATGGTTTTAATGGGGCAGTCACCTGTCTTGTGTGGCTCACCACATTTTAAACATCGGGTGCGGATGTTACAATTACTCGAAGAGTGGTTGAACAGGTTACAGTTGTAACACTGTGTCGCACCAGGTCTTCGGTTAAAGGAGTCGATTTTTATGGACAAATAACAGCATGTTTCCAGCTTGAAGATGTCCGGGGAGTACGGGAGCTTCTTGATCTCCACCATGAAGATGGGTAATTTAAATTTTGATTTCGCCTTCGTGAGCTGGGCGCCTTTAATGGTATTAAAGCCCCGCTCAGTCAGGTCTTTTTTGCGGATGTCATCGACATCCGTCGAAGTAGGAAGGCCTTTTATCACGACCTTTTGGGGGCGGACCTCGATAGGGTCAATTGCAAAAAATTGCTCCCCCTTTTCTTTAAAAAATGCCGTTATTTCACGGTGCTCGTCCACAGTGGAGGCGAGAATCTTCAGGTATTCCCCTGACAGCTTCGATCTGGATTTGGGGTACCTCCTCGTTACTTCCTGCATAATGAGGTTGTAATTTTGTTGGTACCTCAAATGTATAAAAGGGGGATCTCGGGAGGCTTTGGGGGGCAACTGGCACCGCTGCGTTGTCCAAGTCCGGCATCGCGCTGCTTCCAGTTAAGGCTGTAAATTTGTTTTGGACGTTAATGGGTGCGTCCACACCTACTGAGTAATTCTGAAGAATTTTCTGTTTCTTCGCCACTTTAGTTGGCGAAGCGAAGCCCTCAACACGGCTGTTCTTCTTATTTTTAATTGCATCATTTTTAGCATTATTTATACCGTTTGCGTTAGTTTTTACATTATCTTTGGATAGACTACTCGCTAAAATGTACTGAAGCTGTAAAGCTTCTTCTCTTCGTTGCGTTTAACTATTTGGGTGGCATTTAAGTTAGTGTGGTA
Source organism: Trichonephila clavipes (assembly GCA_019973935.1). Classification (NCBI taxonomy): domain Eukaryota; kingdom Metazoa; phylum Arthropoda; class Arachnida; order Araneae; family Nephilidae; genus Trichonephila; species Trichonephila clavipes. The sequence goes on from BMAU01020447.1 coordinate 10,414, forward strand.
CTGGCAATCAGAAATCGGGCAAGAACCAAGTGAAATCAACTGACCTTTCTGATGCTTCATGAGGTTCCTTTGGTTTTCAATATCCTTGGTGACTTTGTCAAAGTCCGCTTGCGGTTTCTTGAATTTGCCATTTCTCATTCTGGTTAGAGTGAGCTCAAGGAAGTTGAGTCTGTCCAGTTGGAGTTGGGTTGATTCCTCCAGAATCAACATTCGTTCGCACTTCTCACTGTCAGTGGCGGGTGTTTGCTCGGTATCCATATTGGAATCGGGCGGTTTTTGCGCGTCTAGTAGAGAGAGAGAGAGAGATTACCCATGAACATAACAACGTATATATATACTGCAACCCTAGTGGAGAAAACTAGTACTATTCTAGATGTACACTTCATTGTAAGGTGCTACCATCTAGTGAGTTAAAATATAGGATATGCTACACTTCTATTAAAATAATATTTGCCTGTATATAGCTCAGACCTGAAAGTGAAAATATAGTTACCTTTTTTGTTGTTTAACCGTTTTTGTTGTTCCGATTTTTTTCTTGTCTGTATAAACGCAAGAAGATAAAAGAAATTAGTTCGGAAGTCAAATTGACGCAAAATTTTCCTCAGTTTTCTTTGAAAAGGTGTCTTTTTTCCTGAGGGTCATTCTGCCCCATTCTTTTCGTCACTTTTGTCTGATGTGTCTAAATTCTTCTTTAACGCCCCCTCCTCCTTCCCCCATGGGATCAGCGTTAAGAACTCATGAATACTCGTTAAAAAAATAATTAGCTATAGACTTGAGGGTGACAGAAGATTTCTGGCGCTTATGGGCCAGATGTTTCTCGAACGGAAGCAGAGCCCTTGCTGACTGAATGCACATTCGGTCTTTTGGTTGTTACAGAAATAAAAGAGAACCGGGATAAATGAAATCTAACTTTCTCTTTCACTGTACCACTTCTGAAAAAAATTCCAACTGCCAAGCCTTCGTGTATCTTCTTAGTGCGACGTTTATTACAGTCAATCAATCAACAGACGAAGGGGGTATTTTCATTTACAAGCAAATAACATTCTGAATGGATTTTTCCCGTCCCACACGTTATCTGTATCTCACTTCAAACGATCTTTTTGTCGAACCGCTTTGAATGAGTTTTTTCTGCTTTCTAATCACATACCACTTCTTGTTTTCTCATTATTTTCAGTAATTTTTTATCATCTTTTAAACTTTTTTATTGTGGGCCCTGAGATTCAGAATTCACACGGAAAGTTTATATCGTTTGAAGCCAGTGACATACTATTTTATAAACATAGAAAGTAACTCTTAATATCACCATTAATAACATTGTACGACTTTTTACCTACACACGTCCGGGGACCCTATAGCTAGGGGGGTCGTATCATTGATACTGGCAGGCTACATCCCTGATGAGAAGAAATGTTCGTCAGAATTTGAAATCCATTCTTTTTTTCGCGAAGTGTGTTATGTTATCGGGATTTATTTTGATTTTTCAATAACTATTTAAAATCCAGCATATTTATTCCACTTATTAGCAATTTTATTTTGAGAAATTCACAGAAAATTTTGCTTGATCGATAGAATTATAGGTGGCCTATGGCCGCCCTCGTGCGGTGCACGCGATGCACACCTGCTAAGATAGGCTGTACTAAACACTAAAACTCTCTTGGTATATGGGGGGTGAACCCCCAAAATTCCTCCTTGCGTAAGCTGCTGTTAACTTTTAAGATAACCATGAAATAACCTTCCTGCCCTTTTGGAAAAATTACACGTTTTACCTGTGTGGGTCTAATCAACCGAGTTAAAGATTTACTCTAGGCTTCAAGAGATATATTTAATACATTATCAGTAATTATTAAAGTAAGCATATTGCTCTCTTCGAGAGTATTCATAGATGTGACAGGTCTAATTAGCTCGGCCGTAGCTCTGAACACCAAACAGATGACAGAACGATTTAGATCGGCTCCACCCCCCCTTGAGGAAGTGGTAGTCAGGGGCCTCTCACCACTCTTTCCCTTTCACCAACCTCACGAGGGAATTTGCGGCTCGATGGTTGTTTAGAGTGACCTATACCGTAAAGGCACTATTCCTTTGTAAACTTCCATGCTTTCGCCGGTATTCGAACCCGGGTTCAAAGGCACAGCAATCAGCATCACTAATCACTATACCAGATGGACGGCATAACATTCAGCACCGTTATATTGATGCGAGTTCTGAATTGTTTTCCAGCATGTTTTGCAATAAAACGCGAAATGTAATTCAGAAGATTGATTCAATTCATTTAATATCTAAATCCTACAAAAAATTATAATGCTTAGTTATTTAAATATTTTTGAGTGCTTATAAAACTACTCTGCTGATTGTAAAAAATGCAGCACCATGAAGGAATCATCAGAATTAAATGAACTTTGCATCAAATATCAATTCTTGGATGTTACATAACATACTAAAGTTTCAGAGCCCCCACGCATGCGTGGCGTGCGCAGCGCCCCCTGAACTGATGCTGAAAGCGTATAAATAGAGGGCTGTTGCGCGACGTTGAAAATAGTTAATGATTATTTGTTAGAGGCGAACGTTTAGTGAGACCTAAGTATGCCTCCAAGATGAAATAAGGAGAAAAAAATTCCAACAAATTACAAAGTTTGAACGGGGTAGGATTATAGGCCTTCGAGGAGGAGGATTTTCCTATCACACAATAGGAGCTCGTGTGCAGCGGAACAGTTCCACAGTGATGCGAGTATGAAAGCAGTGGATCGACGAGCACCGAACAACTCGAAAAGCTCACATTGGACGACGGAAGGTGACGTCAACACGCGACGATCGACACCTGCTCCGCATGGCAGTGAATGACCGTACAGCTTCCTATAGACCGTTGGCAACGTTGGTCTACTGCCACAGGTGTACTAATGTCGGCTTCGTCAATTCGGCGATGTGTGCTGCACCGTGGACTGCGTGCAAGGGTGCCTTTATACAGGATCCCCCTCACGCAAACCATCGACGGCTGTGTCTGCAATGGGCTCATGAGTACAGAGCCTGGTAAGCTGATTGGCACCAAGTTGTGTTTCAAATGAGTGACGCTTCAATTTCTGGGACCATGATTACAAAATTCGTGTTAGACGCTATGCCGGTGAACGCTGCCTTCCATAGTGCGTTATCAAACGACCTAGTGGCCCCCGGAGTTATAGTATGGGGTGTGATTTCGTATCATGGACGATCCAATTTGCTATGAATTGGGGGTAATATCAATAGCAACTGCTATATCCGAAAGTGCTATAGCCTTAAGTCATTTCCTTTCTTTAAGGCATCCCTGGAGCTATCTTTCAGCATGATAATGCACGCCCACATGTTGCAAAGAATGTTCGAGACTTCTGTTCAGCCCAACACATGCAACTTTTTCTTTGGCCTGCTTATTGGCCGGATATGTCACGTATTGAGCACATGTGGGATTTGGTTGGTCAGCTTCTCACTCGTGATCCGCGTCGTGCAGCTTCAAAAGACGAACTTTTGCTGCGCATACAAGCAATATGGAATTCTCTTCCACAAGCGGACCTTCAAAATCTGTTTGAGTTCATGCCACGTCATATAGCAGCAGGGCCGGTGCTAGGGCTGAGCAAGCCGGGCCCCTTTCCGGGGCGGCAACCTTAGGAGGAGGCAAATTGGCTGTAAAATTAACTAGTTTATGATTAATATAAACCAAGATTACCCAGGGGTTCCACGAGTCAAAATAAAAATTCGAAAAAAAAAATTAAAAATGTGTATTCAAAATATTCACGTTCTATGGAGTCCTAGAGTTTTTTTTACCGAGTATTCATTAGTATTTAAAGCTGTGTTTCCCAAGGCTGGTCCCATGGGGGAAGGGGGAGGGGTGATAAAGTAGAATTCCGGCATCCGTTTCCTTCTCTTTCAACTAATTTCCTGCAAGTGTTACTGCTTTGTATGCGTGAATTCGGATACTATTGAAAGAGACAGATTTTTTGGCAGAGATTAGTCTAAACAAAAGTGATGAAAAGCATGGTCAAATATGAATGAAAAGAAAGAGGCAGAATGACCCTGAGAAAAAGACATTTTTCGAAGAGAACTGACATGAGGGAATCTTGTGTCAATTTGACTTCCGAACTAATTCTTTTAGCTTCCTGTGCTTATGCAGACAAGACAAAATCGGGCCACAAAAAAAGGTAACAATATTTTACTTTTCAAATTATGTTTTAGATTTTTAAGGTTTAATGTCCAGTAATTTTAATCAATGCGTAAGATAAAGTGAAAAGAAAAAATTATTTTGCTGCGTTTGTGCTTTTTCTATTTAATTTATTTTCGTTTTACATACATAAATATAAATGGCATCAGTTTCGTAGAACATTTTCATGTTGATTAACACTTTTAAGTATGTGTGTTTTCGTAGCTTGAATGTACCGTAATCGTCTTAAATTATTTTTGATTAACATTGTTATTGAAATGAAAAAATTATTTGCCTCTCGTATAAAGATAACTTCTTTAGTCACTTATAAAAAACGATAGTAGGTCATTTAAAATGCGAAACATTAATGAGCTTTTGAGTACATTCATTAATTATTTACCATACATAAAGGATCCTAACAGCAATATCTTGAAATTAAAATACAACGTAGTTATATTTTTTATGATGATTTTGTTTTGTAATCGTAATATATTGCGATAATTTTGTTTAGTAATAAATGAACTGGTCAATAATTGCTAAATATTTAATTTACATTGCTTTAAACTGTTAAAAGAATTTTCAAAGAAAAAATAAGTTAATTTTACCTATATAGACGCTTTTTTTCTTTTTATTGAATGTGTGACGCGCTCACGCTTCTTTTCTTTAACATGTCCTTTGGGTTCTTTGGGCCAGAATTAATGGCAACTCTTTTCCAATCAAATCCAAGAAGTGAAGTGTGAATAAAAAATGCAAATGAACAAGCTTTTAAATTTAGGAACTTAGAGACAACGAAATGGCAACGTAGACAAGGCCGGATCTATGTATGGGCTAAATGGGCTGCAGCCCAGCCCCCGTTTTTTATTGGGCCTCGTTTTTCGTTGAAGATAAAAAAAGAAAAAGATGTAATAAAATAATAAATTTCAAAATATTAATGAAATAATAAACCCCAGTAAAAGAATAAAATCAAAAATAAAATACCAGAAGTACCATATCAAATTTATTTTCATTTTCAAGAGCAATTTACTCTTTTGTTCGTCCACCCTACCACCGAATACGCGGAAATTAATAATTAATAGACAGAGGATCTATCATAGAGCGGCGCCGGAGAGCATCAAGCATTTATACAAATGTAGCTGCACTATTTCTGTAGCAATTTATTTTTGTGCAATAATAATTCTTATTTACAATAATATACTGATTTTGTGCTGTGTCTTGTGCATACTACCTGCAATTAAAACATAGGTACCTGTTTATTCAAGTTTCAAGTAAAAAGTAAGTGCGGATACACATTTCTAAATTATTTAAGTAGAAAGATATTGAAGTAATAATTAAGTATTTTCTGTATTTTCAATTTTTCAAAGATTGAAAATATCAGTATTTCCCATAAATATGTAAGTTGTTTTAAAACTTGTGTTAACTTAATTACTTCTGTAGGATATTAAAAAATAACAATAAGTTTATGTGAGTCATGGAGATTCACCGCGAATATCATAGATAAATGTAAAATAGTCTTGATTTTCGTAATAAGTCGGCTTTTTTAAGTATAGATAGCTACAGCAAATAATGGATGACAACGGAAAAACGATATTTATTTAAAGTGGGGCAAATAATTCTAAAGTTTATTTTTATAAAATCCCCTTTAAACTGATGGGCTAATAAATAATAATAATAATCAGCGTTTTAAGTTTTAGCGAGTATAGACAAAGATTTTTTTTTTAAATTAACGAGGTACTTTTTTTCAATTATCTTAGAAATATACTATACTGTTTCGTAAAAATTTGTTAGAATATTTTTAGTTTATTAAAGCACATCGATTGTGTTATCGTAATTTTATGACCTAAATTTTTAAACTGATTTTCAGGAAAATAAAGTATTTAGTTAACAATATAAATATGTCTGGCAGAAAATATAAAAGTGTAGCAGAAAAACGAAAACTACTGCTAAATCGAGAAAAAAAATTAAATGTGTCAAAAATTTAACATTTCTTACAATGCAACAAAGTAACAAGAATACAACAAACGCAGAGACATTAACAAGCGAAAGGGAATGGAGCTTAGCCAAAGAAAACGGAGAAACACAACAAGCAAATATTAATGATGAAAATATGCAAGATTACGATGACCAGCAGCTCTGAAAAAGATATTGTTCAGCCAGAGGACATCAGTAATGCCCCAACCGAAAAGTGTTTAGAAAACGTTGAGTATGAGTTTGAGAATTATACGTTGACGGGGGCTCGTGGCCTAAATCTCTCTAAGTAAAAATTTTATTGATTATATCCTTTCACATGAAGTGAGTTATTTTCAAAAAATAAAGATCCAAACAATATATATTCTGTTTCAGGAAGAGAATACGAAGAACAAATATTCGAGAGATAATTTTCGAATAATCAGTTAATTAAAAAACTTAAAAATGCCCAAATGCTGGAAAGATCTTGGTTAGGTTATTCAACTGGTATTGGTAGTGTTTTTTGATTGACCTGCAAACTTTTCTAAAACAAATTCTCAATACACAACAGGCTTTTCTGACTGGAAACACGTAACAGTGATTGGTAACAGTTGTCAAAAAAGTCATAAAAATTCTATTGAACATAAAAATTCGATGTTTGGTTGACTCGAAAAGAAAATAAGTCTGTTTTAGATAGACAGTTACAGGAGCACTAAGAAAAGATGCAGAATACTACCACAATATTCTCAAACGGGTTATTTCGGTAGTAAAGTATTTGGCTATTAGAGGTTTATCAGTTAGAGGGGTACCGAAGAAGTTGTTGGTTCTCCTCATAGTGGTAATGTTATGGGTGCCATGGAGTTATTAGCAGAGTTCGACCCATCTATTCCTTCGTGAACATATTGAACAGCGAGAATTACAACCACAATCGTTAATATCGTACGTATCAAAAACAATATATGAGCAAATAATTGAGATCATGGGCAAGCAAATCATTAAAACAATTACAACTCAAATAAATAACGATGACCCACAAAGTACTATTCAATTGTGACAGATAAAACACCAGATTTGTTCCATAATGACCAACTTGCTATTGTACTATGATATTGTTTTCGGGGAAAAGTGTATGAAAGACGAGTCTCATTAATTAAGATTAGCAGTCCCACTGTCTTATATGCTTACTTAATTCTCTACAAGAACTTTTAGAAACAATTGGGATAATTGTAGGGGCAGTTATTTGACAAGGCTGCTAATATGTCCGGTCAATGTAATGGTGTGCAAACTCTTTTAAAAGAAAAAAATAAATTCACTAATTATGCACCGTGTGCTGCACATTCTCTTACTCTGGTTAGTGCAGAATAAGTTAAGGTTGCAACTGAAATCGTGAACTTCTTTGGTTTAGTGCAACACGTGTTTTTTTTTCTGCTTCGACCCATAGGTGGGAACTTCTAAATCGTGAAACTAAACTGAAATTTACCTTAAAAAGTTTAAGTCAGACCAGATGGTCTCGTCACTACGATGTTGTTGAATCCGAAAACATAATTATGGTGATGTGGTAGTGGTGGTGGTGGTATATATATAAGCCAGTAACAGCCTCTAGACTGAAGTGATCATTTTAGTGTAATGGTTAAGTTGCGTGCTTACGGAATTGAAGGTGCCGAGTTCGAAACTCCTTCAGTAATATTATGAATACTCTTAAGACATATACATATATATAGTGACAATGAAAATGAGAAAATTGATTTTCAAAAAGAGGCAGTAAATTTATTTAATAAATTAACAAAACTCGAAACTGCCATTTTAATTATATTTTGGGAAGAAATTTTAGAAAGATTTAATTTAAATAACAAAATGTTACAGACTCCTGGTTTGGACATCTGTGAAGGGAATAAGTTAATTATGTCGTTAAAAACGTTTATAAGCAGTGCACGATATGAGAGTAAGATAAAAAACTAAAAAAGTATCAAGACTCAGCCAAAAAGTTGTCCTTGAGTAGGAATAGAATACAGCGATGTGGTCAAGAATATAGCGATGACGACTTATTTAAAAATTTGCAGATAAATCCACAGAAAAAGCTGTGTATGGGACAGAAAAACTTAAAAGAGACACGCTTATTGTTACGTTAGATAAGCTAATCCTTGATTTAAATAGAAGAAACCAAATATATATATATGCAGGATATAGTAAGAAATTGAAATTTTGATGGATTTGAAAGATCAAAGTAAGAAGAACGTTGACCTGGAAAGTGTGCTTGCTATTGATTACTATTCAGATGACGTAGACCAGAATTTATCCAACAAGAAAAAAAATTGAGCTAGAGTCCTATACTTGTAGTGATATGTTCAATTTAATTTTTGAAAACAAACTTTTTGACGGTTTTCCAAATTTGTATACCATTTTAAAGATTTTTCTAACACTCCCTATTACTAGTTGTGAAGCGGAGCGTGCGTTCTCTAAAGTGTCCTACTTAGAAAACAAATATAGGACATCAATGGTAAATACTAGCTTAATTATTTATCACTTCTTTCTCTTAATACTGATCTCACCAAAGGCTTAAAATATGATGAGCAAATAAAGGAATTAGCCACACCAAAGTGTAGAAAAGTTTTTTTGTAAATTATGTAAATGTTTTTAACGTATTTAGATTGTATAAAAGAAAAAAACTTAAGTTTCATTTATTTTAAATTTTCCTGCACAAAATTTTCTTAAGAAAATGGCAAAAATTTGAATTATTTTGGGGGCCCTCAGATATTATTAGCCCAGGGCCCCCAAAATTCACAGTCCGGCCCTGATCGCAGCTGTTCGAAATACTAATTTCTTCATTTTCCGTTAATCGAATGAGAATGTTACTTTAATCATGCCAACCTTAACATTATGTCATTTACGAAATAAATTTAACTTTGATATCTCTTGTCCTTCATGGCGTTACACTTTCGAGGAATACTATTAACATTTGCTTTTATCTTCATTCTATTCGCGTTGATACACAATTTCTAATGCTTTGTTTAATTTTTTTTTAATCCTTAACTGCACTCCAGAAAAATTTGATTGACTTTTCAGTAAAAAAAAGCATTCGTGATTGTCTCACACAAAATAATGTTATTAGTCTATCTTCGATGCTCGCAGTTTCGCTTCTTGGTCTGGTTGAGGCTTAATTGGGATCAACCATGTGGCGACCAAATGCTCTTTTTTCTTTTAAATTGATTATAAACTTCTTTAATGGTTTGATATAGGTCTTTCAAAATAGAATTAATAAAATTAATGAAGTGTTCTAAAAACTTAAGTTATGCTGCAGTGTTATTCGGTTAGCCTAAATTTCCCGTTTGAAATATTTTAGTTAATTTTTTTTGAAGTGGCAATGTTAGATTTTCAGAAAAATATTTCTAAAACTTACATGATACAATTATGGCTAGAAGACATGAGCATTCATTTAGGTAAAATTCTAATTTATTTAATTTTTTTAAAAAAAATATCAAAATAAAAGATATATCTTATTGAATTAACCAGTACTATTAAATAGGTAGCGTGAGATGTATTCTGATAACTGTTCAAAGTTTAGTATTTTTAAGTGAAGCGTGTTTATGAAGTACCTCGTACATGCGGTTTGTTTTGAACATCCGAAATGTTTGTTAATTTAAGTAGTTTGAAAGAAAAATATGACGGGAAGGTTTTTTGTGAAGGTCTTGTTTCCTGTGTAACAATAAGCATTAAATAGCTAAAGTATATATTTCAAAATTGAAATGTTATAAAACATACACAAGAATTTTGATTTCACATGCTTTTAATTCTGAATTTATTGTATTCCTTGTATTGTAATCTTTTGTTACTAAAATTCTATTATATATATTTTAAACATGCATATCTTTAATTAGAAGGTAAAAATGTTGATTTTATCAGATTTAAGAACAGGTTGCCATTTTCAGGATTTCGAATCATTTTTGAAGTGCTTCTTTCATTGTACAGCATATATTTTGAGGGTTATTCCGGTATTCGTTTTAATTTTAAAATATTCAATTATGTTTTTCGTATATTATGGAATGTGTGACTGTATACTCAGATACTACATCGATTTGACGAAATTTTTCGTCGCTAAGTTTTGCGTAGTAACATTTTTTGCGTTGGGTTATTCATTTGAGGAAATTTTTTGGTAAAATCCTAGGAGGACCCACTGCTGTTTTTGGCGCCAAAAATTTTTCGCCAAAAAGCGCCAAATTGAAGGTTTTCAAAAAGGCGTCAATGACGAAAAACTCTTGGGAAGCGCATACGTCAGCGGGGGGATGAAATGGGCGTTTCGCAAAGATGAAATCGAATAAATACATTAAATTAATCATTATATAAAGAAAAAAACGGAGAAAGCAATGAATTTCATTTTAAAAAAAGTATTCTAAAACCAGTGTGTACAACATGATTTACATGTGGCCGCGGTAGCCGAGTGGTATAGGTATCGGACCGTGGCTTGCTTTGTCACGGGTTCGAATCCTGTACCACTAAAGACCCGCAGTGTAGGGCAGCGATGCACGTTAAATCTGTCGAGAGCTGAAACGTCCTCCCGTTGGTGTGGTGTGGTAGTTAGGAGAGGGGGGTGCCAGCTCAGGTGTCGTCCACGTCACTTGACCATGGTTCAAAATTACGTGGTCCGTCGCCAAAAGCCCTCGTGTAGCTGAACAGTGCGACGTTAATATTCAATCAATCAATCAATCAACATGATTTACATTTTTAAAAAAGGACGAAAGGGGTGTTTCGCAAAGATAAAATCGAAGAAATACATGAAATCAATCATTTTAAAAAATGTTAAAAAGCACTTTCCTTACGCTTGCATTTCGTCATGATCTGTTGGTGGATACACCCTTGCGATGGATGCAAGGAATTTATGAAAATTCTCATTCACCAACTTGTGATCGTTAGATCGACGCCACATGTCTTATTAACTTTGTCATATTCTTATTAACTTTCAAGTCATTCACCACGAACGCATTCATGCTCTTGCCAAACCAATATCTCGTCAAATGCAAGATAATAGTTATAGCAAGTTTGCTTTCGCTAAACCAAGTGCCCTTTCTCACACTCCGAACGGCGTTGTGGCGATTATCTTTCGACTGGTTGCGGCAACGCCATTCGTAGCCGTCAACCGTTCCCTTTCGCTTTTGCAAACGCATATTTTTTTTACACCTCGGACATTCATAACGAGAAGCAATTAAATTAGCTTTTATACACCATTCTAACATCTCTTTCTTCCCCTATGTGCCCAGGAGCACAAAGAAACCTATTGTAGCCTCACTTTCAAGTAATTTCCTTTCACACGCCATTCTTAACAACCGGTGGAGAGCAAACCTTCTCCAGCGAAGTCAAATGTCAAAATGACGTTTTTTCGGAAAAGGCGAAAAATGTTGCACTTTTTTTAGGGTTGCCATTTTTTTCGGTGATTTGAAAATCCAATTTTTTTTGATGAAATGGAAGGGTTACCATATTGTAACCTTTATCACTCAAAATTTGGCGACCAAAAGTGGGTCCTCCTAGGATTCAACCAAAAAGGTCTCAATGTCTATATAATTTAGAAAGATCTTACTGAAATTTATTAAAATACTAGCTGGTATACCCGTTCTTCGCACGGGTAAATTGAAAAATTAAACAACACAGATTGAAGGATAAAGAAGTTTTTAATGAGTTAATTTTACGTGAATTACAAATTAAACACCAAAAAAAAAGCTTTTTGCATACCTCAGCTGAACAAAAAAAAAGAAAAACATATTTGTTAAAGTTTAAGTCTGTAGATCTAATAGCTGATGAAAGAGATTTTTATTTATTTATAACTCTCTTGTCGTCGATTTTTGAAAACACCTGGTAAATTCCTACTTTCGCCCACCCCCTTGGCGAAGAATTTTTTGATTGGCGCCAAAGCGCGATTTTCAAACTCGTACCGACGACGTTCAAAGAACGGAAAATGTCGATAACCATAAAAAAATAAAAACAACTGAAATTGAACAGTTCAGCGAAACAAACTAAAATTGAAAAAATTGGTAAAACTTACGTGCTTACGAAGGAACGTCTTTCTCCATGGGAGGGTACAATGTGGTGATCGCACGGAGAAATTCTCGAAAAACATCATCATCCAACAAATGTCCTCTCCGGCGTCGCCACATATATTCGGCTAAATAGTGGTCGAATTTGCCCTCCACATGTGCCGCATGGTTCCGTAACGATCTTTTAATCGCTGACCACGTGCCTTCGATTGAATTGGTGTGAGCACTGGTTTCAGGGTTCTTAAAAGTCAGACTGTGGTTGACCCGCAAATGCTGATAACCTTCATGCGAAAGGCAATCACATTAAATTTTCACGCATACACCATTGAAGCAAATTCATTTGTCCCCTTTCTTCCAAAACAGCAAAAAAAGAAATAGTTAAATGTTCCATTCGGCTACTCATTCTGAAAAACCGGTACTCACACGAATTCTAAAAAGATCGTCCGAACCAGATCGTTCAACCGTGCAAAAGAAGGAAATGGTTAAATTTTTCTGTATATATTGGTTTTAGGGTTGCCATAGTTAACGTAACTAACATTAATTTTGAACCTATTGGTCGATGGAATTTTAATGAAAAGGAAGGGTAGATAGCTTGGCGAACTTATTGCCCTGCTTGGCGACAAAAAAAAGTTCAAAAACTGGGGGTGGGTTAAAATAGGAGCCAACCAGAGAAAGCTCTGCTTCACACAATAAAAGATAGATATATGCTGTCGTTGAATTTTTTTGCTGATGTCAGAATTTTTTCCTACACTCTTTACAATTATCATTATATTTTGAAAACTTTACACACACACAATATCTTTATAAATCATAGCCCATGTGTTATTTTGATGTATAAGGTATTTTATTGTAAAGTTTCATTAAAATCCATTCAGTTGTTTTTCCGTGAAAAAATAACAAACATCCAGACAAACTTTCATGTTTATAATATTAGTTAGGATTTAAGCATACATTTGTTGAAATGAGCTATCCATTCTTCATCAGTTATTAAAAATAAACCTCTCTAAGTTTAAAAGAGATTAATAAACATTTAATAAAATTCATCCTTTATTATTGTAAATTTTTGTACTTATTTTCGTGTATCAATATGTAGAAATCAATAGAGAATTGCCTTCATCTGTAGTTCAGAATTATTACTTTGGTTCTTATCTTTTCACTTGAACCTTTCAAATATAAAATGGGGAAAATCTTTTTTAAACTAAAATATACTTTGTTTCCTGTGTGATAAAATTAATTGTTTAAATTGTTCATTATTTAGTTTTTTATCCAAGCAACTTTTTTATTAGTTTAGTTTTGAACATGTGTCTGCAGTAACATAGTGGTCATGGTTAAGAATTTGCGACTGATTGCTTTTGTGAGTTGTAGAATTTGAGTCTTGTTGGTGCTGCTGAATATCCATGTCAAGAATCAAAAGTCCTCATGTTGGCATGATGTAGATGCTTGGAGAGTGAGATGCCAACTCAGGTTTTGCTCTCGTCAACTGACCATTTCTCGAAATTAAATCTTTCACCATTAGTCTTTGTGTAGCTTCAGGGGGTGACATTAATAAACAGAATTATTAAACCAAAGTACCAGGTGAAGGACCAGTATGATCTCACATAATGCAAGGTTTATGTAATTTCTTGCCACAATGTTGTTACATTCGTAATATGACCATGGTGTTAAGGTTAGAATAGCTATTTGTCTGGGGACAGACAAAATCGTGCCATTCATTTGTCTATTTACTGCATTGAAATCACCATTATTGCTGCATAGAATTGCTGTGGGTAATCACAGAAGTTGTAATTCTCGTCTGCTGGAGACAGCATCAAATGGTGTGGGCTGACAAAGTTTGTGCAATAGACCCTTGTTCTTATGCTAAGATTCTTTATGTTGCAGTGTGATCCGTCAGTGTCATGTGTACCTCTATCTGTGTGTTTGGTGATGTGACAAGGCAGATATAAATCTTCCTGCTAATTGATCTGTATCATTCTGTACTCATTAATACCACATTCACATCACTGATTTGATTTTATACAGCTTGAGCTCCAATTTCTGTAAAGGATAATCCTTAGTCTATATTGACCACAATTATTCCCAAGTCAAACTCTGAAACATACTCGTTTGACTTCTATATTACGCATTTAAGTGTTCTGAAATTTCTGTATGCAAAAGTAAATAACATAAATTCAGTCCTCCACTATTTGCATATGTTGTATCCATCAGCCACGGCAGGCCTCTGCTTGGGAGATCCTACCATTTGATTAGTTATAAGAATCTTACATGGCTTGTAGATGTCATTACTAATGTACATAATTTGTGTGTGCTTGCATTATCGTAATCAAAACAAGGTGCTAACTTCATGCTTATTGAATGCATTCTTGATAGTCTTGTATTTTGAATGGCCAACAGTGTGTATTCATATGCCTTAAAACTTGAACTAATATAAATGTTAGTTTAAATTATTGAAAAGTCAGTATTTAACTTTATTTATCTTTTGTGATCATGTGTTTCAAAATTATTAAAAACATTAATAATTTTTAACTTTAGCAAACTTGTAAACTTCAAGGAAACGATGTATGAAAAGATTTATGTAAGATTATCATTTTGACTACTGTAAATGATTGATTAAAAGTCAATATGTGCATTACCAAGAACTGCCATACAAGAAACTTATGAAATTTAAACAGGGTCTTATAATCAACTTCTTTGAGATTTTCTTATTGTGAAATAAGCTTCTTGTGTGGGGCTTATTCCTATAACAGTGATGTATGTGTGTGTGTGGAACATGGACCATAGAGAATCAGCCTAGTCAAAAACCTGACCATGAACCACACAAATATGATACATCATTAAAGGATGACTGATACCTCATCCATATGGCAGTAATGGGCCTTATAGTGTATTTTCTACAGTTGAAACAACACTGTAGAATGTCTACAGATGTGTCATCTGCCCCTAGGGTTTGTCGATGTAGGATACAGCATTAGCATCAGATTGACACCATTTAAAATGGCATTGAGAGTTTGTATGACTCAATGCAGTGGCATTTCAGGCTTTCATTGTTGTACATGGCAACTGCACAAGATATTAATTTTCAGTATTATTTGTGCTTTATTGTCTTATAATTTTTATTTAATGCATTAGAAGTAGTTCATGGAATCAGTTAAGTTTACTGCTGATAATTCTTTCACGGTTTTACATTTTTCATAAATAGTACCGAATGATAAAAGATGTATATTGTCTTAAAAAAATCTATGCAGTGATATTATTTTGAAACAGAAATCACTTCCATGTGTTAATTTTATTATTAAAAAGCAGTAAAAATAAAATATTTGAATTTAAAGCAGAGGTGATAGCTCATAAATGAAGTTATTTATGGAATATATGAAACATAACTTTTTGTTGTATTGTGGTATGAAACATTTAAATTAAATTCTATTAAGTATTTTTTTAATTATTTGATATTAATATATTTTTTTTCCAAAATTATCTTGAATACTTTTTTAAATTCTGGAATGTTTTTGATACTTGATTGTAATCATTCTTGAAATTTTATTTTAGGCAGGATGGATCAACTCGTCCTTTACCATCTGAGCCTCCTTTTACTTTGTATGTTGGAAATCTACCAAATGGTGTAGTTCAAGGTGATATTGAAGATATATTTAATGGATTGAATGTAAGTTTTGTCTAATAACTACTTATAAAAATATTTACAAGTATTGAATAGCGAGTAAAAAGTTTTAAGTATTTTAATCGTATCAAGATTTTAAATCTTAAGATTTTCTATAATTTTTTTTTCCTCTCCCAAAGCAGAAAATTTTAAATCAAGTAGATGATTATAATTGCTCTCTGTTGAGAATCTAGGAAGAAAAAGAAATCTGCCCTTCCTTTGTAGTTAATAACTTAAATCATATTCTAACTATTGCAGATTGTTTATGGATCATCAAAATTTTATAGCTAATAAAAAGTATTAGTTTATTTTCATAAATAAAAATAATTAAGTGGCTTCTTTTATTCAGAATATTATTTCTTGTGCTGGGAAAAAAGTACAAAAATGATGTAAAAATCAAACTTTTGAACGTTTCATTATTGTCATGATTTTTAATTTTAAAATCTTTAATGAAATCAAAATTATTTTGTACCTGATTGCAAAGTCTGGCTTACTTGGTTCATTTAATTTAAAGTTTCACTTTTAAGTTAAGTAAAAGTGTAAAAGTTTATTTGTGGGCATAAAAAAAAGATCCAATAATAAAAATTAATATGGATTCAACACACAATTTTATAAAAGATAGCACCCCTAGAATTTTGGTTTTTAAGAAAATATGCAGTTTTTACCCATGCATACATGAAAATATGCATACACATTTCAACAGGAAATAATTGATTGTTTTGAATTGAATAGTATGTAAGAAAGTATGATTCCCTCTTGAGAAATTGAGGGTTTTGTCTTTATTAGTTTTTTTTATTATGAAATTCATTCTGTATAACTTTTGAAATAGTTAGAATTTGCTGCAACAAAGAGGGTCAGGATATTTTTTTATTTTTGGTTACAAATGCTTTTGTTTTTGACTACATCTTTCTGAAATATAATCACTAACTGAAATTACTGTAATTTGTAAATTGTGATGAACATGGGACAATAGAAAAGATTTATAGACAATAGATTTATGATGCACAGAGACTTAGCATCTCAAAATTGATAAATTTCCTCATTTAGGAATGTTTTAAATATTTTCTGTGTGTGCTTTAAAAAAAATTCGGTTCAGAGTCCTAGGAAAGCCCCACACCCTTGGCGTGAATTATTTTGGTTGGCGATAATTGTGCCATCTTGGTAACCCTACTTTGATACACTAGATATGGTAAACCTAACTATTTCTGGAATTTTCGTATTTTGACGACAGGTATTTCAAATTTCATTTTGTTTTGGGAAGCTGGGCAGGAATGGTTGCATGTGTGAAGGAATATATTTTAGAATTTTTTACTTTGTTGAATGAAAAAGGCTAGAAAGAATTGATTAAATAGTATATGAAGGAAGGATTGATTGCTTAGAGTTATGAATGTCCTAAGTGTAACGATCGACATGATGTAACATGGTCATCAATAAAACGCTTTCTTCGGAATTGCACCAGCCACAACCAAAGGTATGTTTGACCATTACCTACCTCACAGAATAAAAATGGCGGCTCTCATACAATCATTCACTTAGCAATGAGACCTTCAAGACTTTTTTAAAATCTGTTATGCTGTACCCTCCACTCGGAAAAGATCAGCAGTTAGAAAGTAAGTGCTGTTTTTCTATAATTTTTTTATCTTAAATGTTTAATTTCTATATTGTTTATATACATATATTTTCATTACGCATCCACCTTATCTCTCTGTATTCACTTACCACCATTGTCAGTTTTGCTTGGCGCTTTTTTCATTTTGTCGCCAAGGGTGTGGGCTCTCCTTGGATTTTACCAAAAATCCATTTATGTACATAACTTTTAGTTTAATAATGCTCTGCTTTTTACATTTTTTTCTCTGTTATTGAAAAGATGTTTAAAAAATTTGCTGAAAAAGTTGTGAATTAACTAAAGAACACTAATTACTATCCCTTGAAGCTCAAGATATGAAATATTTTAATTTAATTATTATAACATGCTAACAAGGAATTTTTCTTTCATTGAACAGATTTTATTTATAATGTAAAATTTAATCATTGAACCATTTGAACAATTATCAACCAAATCTTGTGGCCTATATTAATTAGCAGGAACTTATATTTTCAATTAATTGTGATTGGAATTTTATTAAGGTAATATAATTGTATAATTGACTTGTTTTCGGAAAATATCATGAAATAAAGGTTTTCACTTGCTCATCATTATCTCTTATCCTCTTACGTATGAAACTAGCCATAAAAAAAGTATTACTTCAACAAACTTTAATTTTCACTCTGATTGTGTAATGTGTACAAAAAGAGTAAACTAAGTTTATTTCAAGAAAATGAAAATAAAATCACACCGTTCGAATCCACTTTTTTACAAATATATAAATTTCTACACATGTTATAAATATATGCATGTAATTAAATCAGTCAGATTACAATACAATTAATTGACTAAATTATACAATTTATTTTAAAACAGTAATTTATATAGTAATCTTAGAGTTTGAGTCTTTAAGTTTGCTTTTTTTGATGACTGTAAAAAATTACTTTGGGGCATATTCCATCACTGAACTCTTCCAATTTCTTCTGGTCAAGTCCTTGACTGAATTTTTAATATAATAAATGCTGTAGTTAACTCTCTTTACATATTGTATTTTATACATAACAAATTTAGCATTTCAAATTTAATTAATTCAAAATATATCCATTTTAGGAGCATGCAACAAACTTTTTATGCATAAAACATGGGAGGAATTACCATAAAAACAATTAACAGATATATTTGTTCATCAAGAGTTTTTTTCTTTTAGTACTATAGTTAAAATATTGATTTGATGTAGTTTATTTTTAAATTAGATAATAAAACATTCACAAAATGGTAATTTACTAAATAAACAATTCATTCTGGCTTTTAAAAAATTATTTTCTAAATGTCTGAACTGTGTTTTTCATTCCCAAATTTTAATTTTATAATACTTTTAAAAGGAATTTTTTAATGTATAAATGAAGGGCAAATATAACTGTAATTATTAGTAATGTTTAAGAGCTTTTTCATTCTTGCAATTTAATTGCTGTATTTTCAAGTGTTTCAGAGGTTTTTGTATTTCTCATTTTTCCATTATTTGTTCTCTTTGAAAAATTCATGATCAGTTATGAGGTATTTACACCTTCCTATCTGGGAACAATGCTTACATCTACTAGAAAATTTATATCATTTTCAGTTATTATGAGGCTAATTTATCATAAATTATTGTTTTAAAACAATCTGTCGCTTGTTATAATCATTATATGATAAATACTCTTTTGTCGGAAAATTTTCCTTTGGTCAAATGCTGGAGTGACTGAAAGCTGATTGATTTCACTTGTAGGCATGTGCTTCCAGAGCTTCATTTTTCTAGGTCATCTCGGTGGTTCTGTTCATTAGTCATGTTATGATGTGAATATCTTTCGGCATTTCACTCCCCAATCAGGGATTAGAAAACACAAGTTGGTCTTCAGGAAAGAATGGAAAAGTACAAAAAGAGTGAAATTAGACACTGTTATTGCTTTATAACAGATGAGAGAGTAATATAGTAAAGAATGGGAGGCAAGAGGCATGCCCTTGGGGATTTTTTTTTTTGAGAAGTCTTCTGATAGGATTGAATAGGACAGGGGTCAGCAAACTTTTGGAGAGAAGAGCCAAATTGTGAGTGAATCAAGATAACTACAGTATCAAAGAGCCTCATACACATGAACCAGAAAGGAAGGGGAGCTTTAGACAGCAGTTGCAATTTTGACTGTCATGCTAAAAATTATTTTTTTAATAATATTTTGATAAACCTTTATGCAAAGTAACATTTTCTATTCCTTCCAAAACTAAGAAGTACTGAAGAATTTTTTGCATGGCTCAGTTCGAGAACAATCATTGTCAAAGAATCAAAATGTCGGGAAATAAATTTTCAAGCATCATGAAAAAGTGTGTCAAAACCTATTATACAGTAAAAACTTTATTCTGAAATTTCATGTTTATGCTAGTAATTAAAATTGACTTTGATTTTTTCCTGCATATAAAAGTCATTTCAACTCTCTTTGTATAAATCCTTAAGAATGTCACAAAATACGAAATGTGTTTTTGTCGCTACTGTTGGAGTTCATGTGTATTGCTATGAGACAAACTAATATTGGAGGAAATCACTAAGATGAATGTCTTGTGGTGAAATTTCTCCCAAAAAATTAGACTTTTACTTCTTTAGAAGTAATTCTAATATTTTCACAGTCTCAATACACTTTGTCAATGGAAAACTACTTAATACATAAATCTTAAAATGTTTAATTGTAGATGCAAATATAAGGTTAATCTTTTTAATAGATATAATTATAAAGAAATAAAAGAAAGACAAGCGATAATTAAGAATCACTATATTCCAGTAAGATGGCAGGATGAGGGTTTGGTGTCTTCCTGGAGAGCGCCTTCTACCGGAATGCGCTGTGCCAACAGAGGAGTTCAAAAGAAGTTCTGTTGGGAATGTAATTATGTTTTTGATTAATATAAGAAGTATGTGGAGCCACAACTGTCTGTGCCAAAGAGTAGCATGCGGCTTGTAAGCCACAGTTTGTTGAATCCTGGGGTAGAAAAATCATTTTGACTCTGAAATAAAAGATTGTATTTACTCAAATCTAACTGTGCAGGTCTACTGTGCCCAACTCAGTTATATGCAACCTTAGGCTCTGAGGTGCATGAGCAAATGTTCTGTTCAGTCTGACATGAAACCTTTAATGTGTTAAGTTCCCAAGTAAGCTTGGTACTCATTTATCGATCCACTGAAGGGTTGAAAGGCTGAGTGAACCTTGCCCAGCCCAGGGTTCGAACCTCGGACCTGTGATGTGGATGTGCATAGCTCTAACCCAGGGGTTTGCAATCTTTTAGCTGTGGCTTGCGAACAAATCTAACAATATGTTTTAGTGTGCCACTCACTAGGACATTTTAAACAATTCCAAGTTAGAGAATAGAGGTCAATAATGTAGATTTATGGTGTCATTATATATAAATTGTGCATCGTTTAAAAATATTTCTTAAAAAATGCACAAAATATAACTATTTTTTCAACAAAAATAAATAAAAGCTAAAATTGTACATCTGTTGTGTATTTTTAAACATATTTATTAAAATAAGAAATAGACGCAACATAAAACATAAGTATTTCCCTTCATTAGAGTTAAATAATAACAAATAAAATTTTTAATGCGAACCTCTCTCTCTGGTGTCTATTTACGTATCACAAAATTGGCTGAATAATTTGTAATTTTCAATTTGATACAATTTTGAGTATTTAGTTAAACAATTTTTCTTTGACAACTCGAAAGATTTCTCTTAAATTTATTTTTAGTTATTTTTCATATTTTTTTGTTATTCCTTAATTCTAGAAAAGTTTGTCAAATAAGGTCCATTACAAATTTATCAAATTCCATGCACTCAAAAATTGACAAATTTGTTAAGTAGTGTAGAGTGCCTCTGAGAATTGTACCGGGTGCCACATGTGGCACGTGTGCCATAGGTTGCCAGCCCCTGCCACTGGGCTTATTTAAATTTAAGCCCCACTATTTTTCCAGTGTTAATGCTGTTGCCAACAGATCCTATTTTTTGTAATCCCATCTACTTTAACAACTTCTACATTCAACTGGTAGATGTGGATCCGAATAGTTCATGTACATCGCGGTAACTGGCAGTGACATCATAGAATGTAAATTAAGTGACGTTGCCGATCAACCAATAGATCACACACATCCAGTGACTCATGCATGCTCTGTTGTGACTTTGTCGAGTATATAAACGGATATATAGATAAACTAGATGGCAGTTGAGGTTAGGTTAGCTCTAGGAGAGGTTAGTTCTGCCAGTTGCCAAGATAAGTAATTTAGGTAAATTGAATGTTCGGAATATTGCTTGCTTTGGGCAGTTAATAAGCTTGTTGTAATGAATTTTATATAGTTGAATGCATAATAAAGGTTATTTGGTTTTAAAGTTTTGGTCATCATATGGTATAAATAAGAAACACCACTGATATTTCAGTCTTCTGCGTATATATTTTGCTAACTTCCAATAGCCCACAAGCGGGAATGAGCTATTGGATCAACAAATGCTACTGAAAATCAGGTGTGGCTTAGAATCAAAGGCAAAATATTTGTTGGTTGGGGGATATTGAATTTCCACCCCTTTCAAAAGAAAAAATGTATCCCATCTATTTTGACCTCTTGTGTAGATGATTTATCCCTTTCCATGGTTTATCTAAAATATTCAGTCTATCCTAAGCATCGTTGTCTGCTCATATTTAGGAATTTTTCTGTGTGTGTGTATGCTTTCTTTTAATAAGTTAACATATATGCATACCTTAAAACCTGGTGTATAACATGCTTTAAACACAAAAAATAAGATTGAAATTTACGGGTGTGCATTATACACCAGGTATAAAAATGAGAGCTTTAAAAATATAAAAATAGATGAGCATAGAAAAAATTAAGACTTCTATTTATATATATATATATATATGGAAGTACTGTTTTTTTAAGAGAAATAACATTTCTTATGAACTTAAAGGATTGTAGTTCTAGAAGTATACTGTTACGTAGATCCGGATTTGAGGATTTTATGCAAAACAATCTCAAAGAAAATAAACAGTTCTTTAAGAGCGATGTGAATTTATTATCGCAAATCCAATCCTTTAAATACAGGATTCAGCAGAAATATTCACAGGGTAAATATCCGAAGGTCTTCACACCTTCAACAGCAATCAAACACAATCACCAGTGTTTAAAAATACATGTACGTAAAGATTATTCACAAGCACAGCCGAGCTAATCGCTAGTCAAAACAATCCTCACTACTCGCTGGCTTAATCAAGACTCATAGCCAGAACCAGCGAGCATCGTTTTATAGGCGCGACAGAAACTTCCAGAAATATAACTGCTCATGTCATTGAACGTGACACTAGTGGAGAGATCTACTACTTTCTAGAAGATTCCAGAGGGTTCCGAACTCGCCAACATGGTGGCCAATGATGCCAAATTGGTCTCCAAAAATTATGCCAACTTGACTCTACCGCCAAAATTTCGCCAAGTTCTCATTGAATCGCCATTATAACGTAAGGGGCGGCATTGCTTGTGAATAGTACAATTTTAACATGAAATAAATATAACATAAAGTAATATAAATGCATTAAACACTCAAATACAAATTATTTACACAAAATTCATAACAATACTAATGTTTTCTAAGACTTGGAATAATGACTTCAAAACATAAGAACATTGTGCACTTTCATTTCAGGTTTCTTCGTAAAAAAGGGAATGCGTGTCATATACCAGATTTTACGGTACATCAATGAGATGATAATCATTTTGGTTAAATGTGATGATGTAGTCATAGCAGTTTAAAAATCTGGTTTTCGAAATCCAATCATCGTTGATTTCATTTCAGCATCAGGAGAGTTATTTTGAGCATGCATTTTGCTTAAGTTCCAAAATTTATTTCATAAATCTGAATGCCCCATTTTGAAATGCATCACATTTCATGTTGCAGTAAAGGATTAAAACCTATATTTAGATAGATTAATTAGGGATTCCTTGTTAAAAATATTACACCTTGATTTTTGACAGTTTTATTGACAATTCCTAGTAAAAAAATATCACAGTAACTTACACGTACATTAAAAAGCAGTTTCAGCTTTTCCCTAACCAATGATGTAATTTTGTGACGAATCTATACGGAACTTTATCACTAACCTTCTGAAACGACCTTTTTAGGGAAATTTAATTCCCTACCTATTTCCAATCAACTCCAAAAAGCGGACAGGATTCCTTGTTATGTAGATTAGATTCAGTATTTAAGTCAAACGAAATAGTAAAGTTAGAGCAGTAGGAGATAGATATTGGAACATAGAGTTATAGTGAATTTGAATTGAAGTCTTATTGTTGTTGATAATTTAATCTCTTGAAGAACTGAGATTCCGAGTGGTAAATATTATTTTGAGTTTAAAGTCTCATTAAAGTTTTAAGAGTCAGATTAAAGTTAAATGTTCAATAAGAACATTATTAAATATAATTCTGGGATCTCTTATCGTGGTAATTTCTGCGTGATCGTTATTTAATAAATTAATTAATTAGATCATTAATTAATTGAGTTAATTTAAAGGATATTATCTTTAAAACCTCATAATATTGGTAGAAACAATTGTTAATAAGTCTTTGATTCTATTTGGGAAAGATAACCAAATAAAGAAAGTTATTTATAAAAATGGCTACTGGTTCTTTTGTGACTCAAAATTATTCTCGTTCTCAAAGTGAGGTCCCGAGAGACCTTCACAATTTCTATAACTAATAATTCCCTTTACTTGAACACAACATTTATTTATGTATCGTTTTTCCCTGTTTATTCTTAAGTATTTAAAACTGGAATTTGAATTATTTCCTTTTGTATTTTTGTTCTTGATCAATTAGCATGCTCATATAACTCTCCTGATGTTCAAATGAAATAAACAATGTGATCAATATTAAGAAGCCACAATTACAGTACGAAAAATGAACCTCATCTTAACATTGATAAGATATATATAAGTTCCTCTAGTAGATTATTTATAAAAATTAGACTAAGGAGAGCAGGATTTTTTTTAATGTAAATTTTTTTCAGATTTATTTTTCTTATAAGAATTGTACAAAAAATTTACAAAGAAATTACAGTAATCATCTGATTTAAAATAACTGCATACTGATATACATAATAGCTATTTGCTCTATGCACATATCTTCACAATGTCCAATATTTTACTTCTTTCGCTTAAATCTGAATAGAAACACTAAATAATGGATTTTGTTTCAATCAAATATAGTTTGTTACCTTGTAAAACTGCAAGCTAACTTTATTAAATTTAGTAAACAAATATGTTAAATAGCCAATATCTGGTTTCCACTTGATAAAAGTTTCTCTAAGATTGAAACATCCAAGAACTGTAAAACAAATTATAAAAGTACAAAAAATTTTGTCAAACAAAAGTCTTTTGAGAGTTGAATACTTCAGTGTAAATGATTTATTAACAGAATTCTCGTCCTTTTCTTCATGCAAAAACAGCGTCTTCAATGCTTTGCTTCGAATTTAGTTTATTGCATTGAATTGAAGAAATTAATTCTATCTATCATTCAGATTTTTAGCTACTAAACATTGTGGATAGACACAATGCAGTATTCTTTAAATATAAATACTATAAATTTTGTAAAAAAATGATGCTATTTGCTTGTTGTTCAAGATGTCCTTTTTTTTTCTAACATTAAGATTTTAGAAACTGCTCAAAATAAAGTAATAAGACTAATCGCTAATCCCCAATGGTTCATGAGAAATAAGGACCTTTGGTTCTCAATAAAATCTCAAAACCATTTGGGAATTCATGAAACATATCTCCACTAAATCCTTTACTGATTTATAATAGCACAGTAAGAGAAATTGAAATCTATGACCCATATGCCTCATTTAATAGACCACGTAATATCCTTCTTTAAACTTCATATTTATTTTTCATTTCGGCTAGTTTAATCTTAATCGGCTAATTTAAGCTTTTTCTCATCTTCCATAAATTCTCACATTTTTTGCATTCTCACTTACACCCAAACTTTCAAAGCAACTCAATCCTTCAATAGGAAACAAGCTGCTCGACCAATAGGGAGGGGGACTTTCCTCACATCCCAAACTGAAATTCCTTCTAACAAATTTCGTCTACTAACTTGCATGACACTTCCCCAATGATTAGCAGCTCCTTGTTTGGATGAGTGTCTGTTACCCAAATGCACATTTAAAACCGCTGTTTCTCGGCAACCATCAGTTGGCCAGTCAGCTAGTGAGGTGCTGGCTTCTCCCAATCGCCGTGCTTGTTGGCCAAGCCGACGCAAATATAAAGAGTAAGTCAGCTGACTGCAAATCTGTGATTTTCAGAGGTTGTTTTTGGCTGACACAGATTATTTATTTTTCAATCTACAACTTTGCTCAGTAAAATTTTTTCACTTTTCACATCATCCAACACAACACTAACATATCATAGGCTCCAGTAATTTTAATTCCCAGGGTGCAGTTATTAATTTTAAATTTAAATTTTTAATTTATCATTTAACTTACTTTATTTTATTCTAATATTTTAATTTACCATGGCAAGCTCTGTCTTTAAATGTCAACCTCTCTCCTCTCCCAAATTATGAAGATAGGGGATTAAGACCTCTTTGAAGATCATGTGCCTCATTGATAATTCTCAATGCGTCCTTTTTTTAAAGGGGTAGTATGGCAGAATTTTTAATACTGAACACATGACATCTAGATGGCATTGGCTATTGCAAAGTTTTTGGCACAAATATTTTTCTAAAGATTTCCAAGGTAGTCAATAAATTTCTCTCTGGCACTTTCAGTGGAATCCTCCCCTTCAGCAAAAGGGGAATCCCAATAAGGATTTGGGAATGAGGGAGGGTCTCAGTTGTAAAACTGGAAAAAGAAATGCTAGCTCTTTCTCTTTTTGGAAGATTATGGGGTTAAAATAGCTTTGGATCTTTACCATGGAAGAGACGATCAAATGATTTTTAAAGAAAGAAT
The DNA here is from genome assembly GCA_019973935.1 of Trichonephila clavipes. Taxonomy (NCBI): domain Eukaryota; kingdom Metazoa; phylum Arthropoda; class Arachnida; order Araneae; family Nephilidae; genus Trichonephila; species Trichonephila clavipes. Next base: position 36,777 of record BMAU01020447.1, read on the forward strand.
AGGGGGATTTAAAGCAAAGAAAAATTGAAGCAGTAAATTTCATGTTCTAATTAAAAATTATAACAATTATGATGCAATATTACTTTTATAGAATGAATATATTATGAGAATATTATTGAAAAATAGAACATATAATGTTCTATTTTTCAAAATTAAAATTTACAAATAGATCCTTCTTATATTCTTAAAACTTCATCTAAAAATAAATTTTAATTTGGAGAGTACTGCGGCTTTTTGCGAAAGTTTTGTTAATACGCATTTCTCCTTATCTCTCACAAGAAAATATTCCAAATATTTAATTTTCATGTTAAATAAGAAAAAGTATCAAGGTAATAAAAAATGTTTTTTTCCCATTAAAACATAAAATATTTCTTGTTGAATGCTATGAATACCCAGTTCAGTAGCGAACACAAGGGAAATATTTGGAGTCCTCCCCCATAGACCTACAAATTTTTCATTTTTAACAGAGATTACACTTCAGTGCGTACTCATTTACATATTTCTTAGAATGTAAATATGTTAATGTTATATGAGAGTTTTTTTTTATAAGTGTAAATATCAGTGTTATATAAGTGTAAATATAATTTATGTTATGAGTTACAAAGTTAATGGAATTCTGTTTTCAATTGGCATGTAATAGGATTTGTTCAGAGTTTTTTTTAACAATAATTAATAACATTAAAATATAAATTCTAGTAAAGGCTAAAATCTGCTTAGAACAAATTGTTGTTATGTAGATCAGTATGCAGTTATATTAAATCAGGTGATTATTATACTTTCATTGAAAGTTTTTCCCACAATTTTTATAACACAGGAAAGTTTAAATCTGAAGAAACTTGCATCAAAATCCTGCTCTTATTAGGGGTCTAATTCTGACAAGTATCTTATATGAGAAGCAAAAAAAAAAAAAAAAAAGGAATATATTGATTGCTGTGATAAAGCTCATTTTTTTAATTATAAGGTTGCAGTTACGGGAATGTAAAAGTCTGGTATCCAATCATCTTTCAACATCAGGAGTTATTTGAGCATATGCTTTGTATGGTTTTAATCTCGTTTTCTTGACATAAATGATGACTTTTATTTGTCTTTTCATACATGTACACACTCAAAGAGAAAATTAAAGTGTGTTGAAGTAATACCTTTTTTGTTGTTGTTTATGGTTAGTTTTATATCTAGGAAGGCGATTGATACTGATGAGCAACTGGAAACTTTTATTTCATGATATTTTCAGGAAACAAGCCAGTTATACAATTGCATTTCCTTAGTAAAATTCTAAGCACAATTGAAAATATAAGTTCATGCCAATTAGTTTAGGCTACAAGATTTGGTTAAGGGATAGTAATTTGTGTTCTTCAGTTAATTCGTGATTTTTTCAGTAAATTGTTAAACTTTTAGTTTAATTTTAATTCTCCCTCAACTGAATTTAAGCATCTTTTCAATAACAGACAAAAAAAATGTAAAAAGCAGAGCATTATTAAACTAAGGTTATGTATATAAATGAATTTTTTTAAAGCACACACACAGAAAATATTTAAAACATTCCTGAAAAAATTTATCAATTTTGAGATGCTAAGTCTGTGCATCATAAATCTTTTCTACTGTCCCCTGTTCATCACAATTTACAAATTACTGTAATTTCAGTTGGTGATTATATTTCAGAAAGGTGTCGTCACACAAAAATAAAAGTACTTGTAGCCAAAAATAAAAAAAATATCCTGGCCTCCTTTCTTGCTGCAATTTCTATTTCAAAAATTATACAGAATGAACAATCACTTACTTCCTGTTGAAATGTGTATGACATTTGTACCTCCTATGCTTTAATAGGAAATTAAAATTCCATTTTGTAATAAGGCTAAAAACTACATATTTTCTTAAAAACCAAAATTCTAGCAGTGCTATCTTGACACAATTGTGTGTTGTATCCATTTAATTTTTATTATTGAAATTTTTTTCTGCCTGCAAATGTGTATGCCATTTGATCCCTATTCTGCACAAATGTAATAAATCGTTCTTAAAGAAGTTATAAAAGATAATATTAAAAAGTGTGATTCAAGTATTTTTAATTCAAAATTTCATGAACAAATATAACTATAAAACAACAAAAAATTGAGAGGCTTCAGTAAGTAACATCAACATATTTATCCAAATTATGAATATTCAATTTACTCTCAAAATGTTTTTTAATCATTCAGCTTTTTTTGAAGACTCAATATGCAGATGTTGCAGCTTTATTCAATTCCACAGGCTAAGTAAAGAGCCCATCTTATATGCTCACAAGTACATATTTTGGCCTATCTATTAAAACAGATATTCATTTTTACGTCCAAAAAAAAATGTCTAACTTATATATTATTGTAAGTAAGCATGCAATAGTTTGAATATTTTTCATTTTCTCATTGCTTTAAATGTGTTTTTCAATGCATTTTAATCATTTTTTAATACATGATAAGTAATAAAAGTCCAAATTTTATGTCTAAATGCAATATGATTGACAGTTTTATTGTAGCATTTAAAAAGAAACACCGGGTTATTTTTGGTGAAGATCCTAGTAAATTTGAGCCCAAACTAAAATTCCATTTTGTAATCTGCATATTTTCTTAAAATTCATAATTCTAGAAGCATTATCGTTTAAACAATTGTGTGTTAAATCCATAGTAATTTTTATAATTGGAACTCTCTTTTTCCTGCCTACAAATTTGTTTGCCGTTTGATCCCTGTTATTTAACATTCACCAAAGACAGCCTTAAAACTAATTAAATTGATCCCAAATGTTGAAAATTTATTATTAAAGCATCAGGTTCGTCCATTCCATTAAAAACATGTATTTTTTTGCTTCGTTGTTTTATGTAACAAATACTAAATTTTTTTTTTAATAAATGTTTGAAGTTAACAAGTGTTTAAATTTTTCACAATGCTTTTCACTACAAATAGAATTTTAAACCTTATAAAATCAGTAGCACTACACCAAGTATCAAAAACGTATTTAAAGTTAATTTTGCAAAAATTTAATATCAGGTAAACACACACACACAGTGGCCTACCCAAATCTGAAAAACATGGCAAAAAAATGGTCTTATGAATGGGCAACTTTTTTTTTGTCATGGGTCACATTGGGGGAGCAGAGGATACTGGAGGGCCACACATTTTTAAAATGATTGCATTCATTATGAAAAATAATAAATATATAAGGTGAATAAAATAGGAGCAGTTTTATTCAATCTTAGTGTGATAATTGCATATCTAGATATATATTATAAATGCGAAAGTTTGTGAGGATGTTTGGGTGTCTTTCGCGCTAAAACAACTGAATGGATTTTAATGAAACTTTACAATAATATAGCTTATACATCAGAATAACACATAGGCTATAATTTATAGCATAGGCTATAATTTATAAAGATATTGTGAGAAGTGTCCAAAATGTAACAATATTTGTCAAGTAAGTTGGAAAAAATTCTGCCATCTGAAAGCAATTCTGGCGTGCACCGCAAAAAAGACCACATCAGCATATATCTATCTTTTGTTTGTGAAAGAACCCATTTTTTTTTGGCTACGCAAGGTGGCCGCGGTAGCCGAGTGGTATAGGTATCGGATCGTGGCTTGCCTGGTCACGAGTTCGATCCCAGTACCACTAAAGACCCGCCGTGTAGGGCAGCGATGCACGTTAAATCTGTCGAGAGCTGAAACGTCCTCCTGTTGGTGTGGTGTGGTAGTTAGGAGAGGGGGGTGCCAGCTCAGGTGTCGTCCACGTCACTTGACCATGGTTCAAAATTACGTGGTCCGTCGCCAAAAGCCCTCGTGTAGCTGAACAGTGCGACGTTAATATTAAATCAATCAATCAATTGGCTACGCAAGGCGCTCTCTTCTAATTAATTCCTGTGATCAGCATAATCCCTAATTTTTTTTATTTCAGAATAAAACTAAGTTTTGAAGGGAGAGGTTGTTATAAATCTCTTTATTTGAATGTTTTTTTAATGATTTTATTATGCACATTTGGTAGTAAGAAATTGATATTTTTTCAAAATAAATGCTTTTATCGGTTCTGGTACTTAAAGTAAATAAAATTTCTCTTTCACACTACATCATTTGGACAAATTTTCAAAATTTGTTTGTGGTTAGTAGTTAATTATAGCACTATAATATTTTAATTGAATAGGCAGATATTGCATTTTTAAGTATAAAAATAATTATAACTACTGTACTGTATTTTTTGGAGTGAGTGAATATTAACGTCGCACTGTTCAGCTACACAAGGGCATTTGGAAACGGACCACGTAATTTTGAACCATGGTCAAGTGACATGGACGATACCTGAGCTGGCACCCCCTTCTAACTACCACACCACTTAGAAGGAATATTCTACCGATACTTAGCAGGAATATTCTTTGAAATCCACTCTTCCAAGATATATGGCAGCACGTGTTCTATGATAAGTATTTTAGCGGGGAAGGCGAACAGTTTTGCAGCAGATATGCGTTTTCAGCGGATTGCAAAGATTATTATTTTTGTCCCGAGAAAATAGTTTGTCAAAATTTAAGTGTCTTATGTTTTTGTATGTTAATGAAGACCTTAGAAAACTATTTGAGTATTTATTTTAAGTGGACGGTGTATATAATTAATTTTACAGTGGAATATTTTTAATTAATTTATTAGCTCTAAACGGATTAAATTTCCCAAAGTGGAGTATTTTGTTTATGTATATCCTCTAATTTTCAATGTAGTGACCCCCTAAAAAATATTGTAACATAAAAATCATAATGCGGTGGATAAAGTATTCACTTGCCTAGCTCCCCTACACGGCGGGTCATACAAAGCTCTAATAAAGCTTGAGCTATGAAAGTAGCTAGACATTTGCCAACTTGACTCTATCATTATCATTTTGCTGTGTTTTTCACTGAATCGCTATTATAGCCATTATAATTTAAGAAACGGCGTTGCTTGCGAATATTACATTTTTAACATAAAATAAATATAACAGAAAGTAATATTAATGAATTACACTTCCAGATATAAATTATTTACACTATTTTAAGCATTCACTACATAAAATTTGTAACAATGTGTTACTTTTGCTGAGCAGAGATCAGCTTAGGAAGATGTTTTCAAAAATCGACGACAAGGAAGTTTCAGGGAGTTATAAATAAATAAAAATCTCTTTCATCAGCTATTAGATCTACAGACTTAAACTTTAACTTTTTTGGTGTTTAATTTGTAATTCACGTAAAATTAACTCATTAAAAACTTCTTTATCCTTCAATCTGTGTTGTTTAATTTTTCAGTTCACCCGTGCGAAGAACGGGTATACCATCTGGTTGTCTATAGTTGAATGCACATTTAATTTTAAAATCAGTGTAATGAGACACATTTACCCTGCCACAATTTTCTTTAAATTCTCATCACAGCTTGCAAGTGTGTGATCTTGTTGTACTTATATCTATATTTACTCCTGTTGATCTTCATGCAAGAAAAAATTTTCTGAGGTATATATGTCAATTAAAAAAATGAAGAACAAATTCCCTAGTAAATTCCTTAATACATGGAAATTTTTCAGCTGACAAGTATTTGTAAAAGTCAGTTGTCATAGCATTTAAACATTTCCTTTACACTGAGTCTGAATACTTTTTATTCTGTTTTATATCTAGATTTATTAGTTATTCAAAACTAACTTTTACTAGCTTTGAATAAGAATTATAATATTTGCTGTCTCTCAATGGCAATTCATACTTTTAAACCCTTTATCTACCCCATTATGATTTACTGCAGTTTTTTTTCATGCAATATTTTTTTTTAATTACTACATTAAAATTTAAGGGAGGAAAAGAAAAATACTCAGCTTTGGGAAATTTAATTAGAGCTAATTAATTAAAGATATTCAACAGTAAAATTAATTATACTCACTGTTCACTTTAAAAAAAAAGTCAAATTGTTTCCTATGGTCTTCATTAACATACAAAAAAAAAAAAAATTGGACACTTATCTTTTGACATTGACTATTTTTTTGGAACAAAAATTACAATCTTCGTGATTCGTTGAAGACGCAGTCAGCTAAAAATGAAATTTCTGCAATAAAACTATTCACCTTCCCTGCTAAAATACTCACCATAGAACTCGTGCAGCCATATATATATCTTGGAAGAGTGGATTTAAAAAAATATTCCTGCTAAGAGAGAGAGAGAGTTTGTAAAAATGGTTATTCTACGTAATTTTAAAGTGAGTGGTACTTATAAGTACCATCAGTAGAGATAAAGGGTTAAATCAGAGGTCGGCAACGTTTTTAATGTAAAGAGTTAAATACTAAATTAAAAATTCATGGCGGGTGCCAACTATTTTTTGACCTAACAAATATATAAAAATAATATTCATATTTATAAAAAATGTTCATTTATTAATTTTATAATTTATAAATTTAAGTACAGAACAAGGTTATAATTAATCTTACATAAATACAGAAGAGTGTTTGTAAGTATATTAAAGATGGTGGCAAGAGCAATGACATTTTTTATATAAAATTATTTTAATGGGATATTTGGTTTGCCATATCTGCAATTTTTCCATAATCGATCATATACAACGAATTACCCGCTCTTAAACAGTTATCTAAATGTGCATTCGTAAGCTGTAATCAATATTTAGATTTTAAATATATCATATTTGAAAAAAGGGCTTCACAATTATAGGTAGTTCCACAGTATGAAAATATTTTTAGAGCGCATTTTCTCAAAATAGGAAAACTTTCCTCAGTAACTAATTTCCAAATTGATTTATGAACATAATGTGATTTTAAAACAATATCATTTTGCAAATTAATTATTTCCATTTCTAAGTAATGCATGTTAGTAACATTGAAATAATTTGAAATTTTGGAAGGCAAATCAGGTTCATGAACATTGAATGGATTGACAAAAAATGTAATTACTGATTCTAACAGTAGAAAATCTTCAAATCTCGACGAAAATTCGATTATTAATGTATCAATGGTTTTTATGTACGATGTAGTGTCAAATTCAACACTCAAATTTAAATTTTCAATTATTCGTTTGACATTTTGAAAGTGAGTCAAGGAATTTTTCAACAAATGCGCTTTTAACAATTCCAATTTACATTTGAAAGAGTTAACTGCGCTAATCATATCATCAATATGGGAATTCTTGCCCTGCAGTTTTAAATTTAATTCATTAAAAACTTCATCGTCATATCTATCAAAAATCCAAGATCCAACAACCAATTTTTATTTTTCCAATTCTTCGTAAACCTCGTTTCTCAAAGCAAGAAATTCTTTTACTTGAGGTAAAAGTTTAATGAAGCATTCAAGAACTTTACTGCGAGTGAGCCACCTCACTTCAGTATGAAGAAGTAAGTCTTTAAATTCAGTGTTTTCGTTCTCTAAAAATAATTTGAACAACCTGTGTTGGGTCGCTTTAGCTTTAATCGAATTAATAATTTTGGTAACAATTGACATATGGTTAAAATTAATTTTTTTTGCAAATAACATTTCTTGGTGAATAAGACAAATGATACGCAATAAATTTAGGAAATAAAGGATCTTTTCTACATAAACCAATAAAACCGTTTTCCTTACCAGTCATTGCTCGTGCACCATCCGTAGTAATTGATGATAATTTTTGTAATGGTAACTTATTTTCAATTACAAACTTTTTGAACAATGAAAATGTCCTTTCCTTGGTACGTGCTGTTAACGGAAGAATTTTCAAAAATTCTTCTTTTGTAGAGAAGTCATCAAACACCATTTTAACAGATATTGCCAATTGTGCTGTATCGACTGCATCAGTTGATTCATCCAGTTGTATTGAAAAAAATTCACAGGTCTCCACATCATTTGTTAGTTTTGCTTCCAAATTGCTTGCTATTAATTCGATTCTTCTTGTTGCAGTTCTAGCTGATAATTGTAACATGTTAATAGCTCCCAATATTTCCGTCTTGTTTTCGAAGTCGTCAAAAAGAGAATCAGCCGCTACTAGCATAGCTTCTTTCATTATTTCCGCGTCAATAAAAGGTTTTTCTTCTTTGCCAGTAAATCTGCAACTTTAATCAATGCTACGGTTTCTGCTTTCGATTGTTGTTTGGGTTTTGTAAAAATACTTTTTTGCTTTGTAATTGACGATTTTAATGATATCATTTTCCTTTTACGTAGTTCTGATTTCAATGGATACTCAAAATTAAATTTGCCATGTAAACTCTTAAAATACCTTTCTATGTTACTTTTTTTAAGCAACGCAACACTCTTATTACATAGTAAACTTACGTATTTACCGTTGTATTCGATGAAAAAAAAACTCTTCTTCCCACTCGGCATTGAAATAATATGTACGTTTTCTTTTCAATGAATCCATAATAGGGACGGCATAAACCTGTGACAAACTCTCTTGTGTACTGACATGATTGCTCAGTTCATTTCAGTTCAACGCGTAAGTGCGTCACTGCTGACGTACAGTAGATTCTAGGAATTTTAAAATTTACGTTTTGAATTTCTTGTCTAAATTAACAATAGTTTAAGGGCGCACTAATATTTATTGCAGGGCGCCGCGTTGCCGACCTCTGGGTTAAATTGTAATTGTTGACTTTAAAATGCTTCTCAGTATATTTTTTTATTTAAATAGTAATTTCATTTTGCATTTTGTTTTGCTTAAAATGCTCACTAATTTTGCTGTAGTAGTCATTTTTGATTAAATTCATTTAAGGTTTTTATTTTAGGTATCAAGCATTCGGTTGGTGAGAGATAAAGAAACTGATAAATTTAAAGGTAGGTGATTTTTTTCTTTCAGATATTTTATCATATGATTTATCATTTATGTGTAGTTATTATGTATTTTACTATTATTTGACTCTAAATCCTCTACCCAGGTTCGAAACAACATCATGGCTTAATTTTTATGATTTTTTAAAAAAATGCTCTAAGTTTTATTCATGCATTTAATAACTTTGCCAGCAATTTTGTAATTGGAAAGGTAATTTACTTTGTCATGATACAGTTTTTATTTTACAAAATAATGATACTTTACATATTTTAAGGTTTTTTTCTAAAATGAATCAATATTGATGCGTTTATATGAAAATGATTTTTAAAAACTCATACTTTGATCTTTTAGAGTTAGTGATTTAAAAAATAATATGCCAGAAACTTCTTTTTACGAATTTTTAAAAAAATACTCAAATTTTAAATATTTAATAACTACTTATCAAATTCAAAGTTTTTTATAACTTCATTTATAAAAAATAATAGGTATGAAACTTTTTCTGTGTATCAAACATTTAAAAAAATGCTCACAATTTTAATTCAACATTTAATACAGTTGTAAAATTTTGTAAGTATAAAAATTTCTACTTCTGTCAACATGCAACTATTTTTAAAAAGGTACGTTTTTGTTTCCGGGTCCTAAAAAGTTGCAAAGTGAGTGAGTGAATATTAAACTCCCACTGTTCACTTACTCAAGAGCTCTGATAGTGAGAGGGAAAGGCAATATGTTATACATTTAAAAATGTTTGTGCAATGCCAGGGGGAGTAAATCTGTCTGACAAAGAAAAGAAGCGAAAAAATTTCGAAACAGGGAGTTTTAAGTTATACATCAGACATGCTGATTTTGTGAAGGAAAGTGAAAATTAATGAAAGTAGAAAAAGTCCATGCAATGCCAGGCCATGCAGCTAGTTATAATATATCTTTAATTATAGTATATTCACATAGGCTGATTGAAAAGTAATGAGGCAAAAATTATTGCTGACTATTTAGATTAGCAGGTTCATTCTCTTTATAAACACCTTTGTATACATTGCACTTGCCCCATCTAGTCACTTGCATTTTGAAGGAGAGCTAGAAAATTATCAAAAGACACAATCTCTTAAAACACTGTTTCCGTTTTTCAGAGGCAAATGCTGCCACAAAAATCATTCTTGGAATGGCCTTTTTAGTTAGGGCTGTATGGTAGAGGGAAAATAATTAGGATATATTTTTTTCATTCAAGAGATAGGTTACTTTGGGAGGAAATGTGGAGGAGAGCATTATCATGATGATGTAACTTCAATCTATTCTGCTTCAGTTGTGGACGTTTTTGCTGCACATGGTTGTACAATTTCTGTAAGACTTGAGTATAGTTAGACCCATTTGCAGTCTATCCTAGTTTATTTGTATGTGCACAGTCCCTTAATAATCAAAGAGCACAGTTATCATCTGCTTGCCTGCTGACCACAACTTATGCTTTCTTTTGGGTTGGAGAGGAAGGGTTCTTCCATTGCAAACTTTGTTGCTTGATTACAGGTTCATAGTGGTATAACTATGCTTCTTCAACTGTTATTGTTAAAAAGTCATCCCTTTTCAGTCTCCTGTCATTTTAATTTCTTGCATACTATTATTCAGTGCATTTGTTCTGTTAAAACTGGGAATCCAATGTTAACACACACACTTTTTTTTTCATACTTTAAATACATGAACTGTTCATTTAAATGGGCTGTATATGCCATAAAATTTGGCCAGGTTTTGTGCTAATTGCTGCAAAATGATTTGATGATCCTCATGCAAATTTGCATGAGCAATGTTCGCCCATTATCTCTGTAGTCATTGTTGGTGTGCATCCTTCGTACAGCACATCCTCCCTGATGTTTTTTGGCAGTTTATACCATTTAATTGCTTTCAAACAGAAGGTTGCAATATTTCAAATGTTTCAGTTGTTGATTTCTTAAATTAAACACAAAATTTTATTACATAAGGTTTTACCATATTTTTTAAATTTCTTGGGCAAGAAATGACCTTGTACTCTCTGCATCTGCCACTCAGTAAATTTACTTGATAGCCATATAGTCACATTTTTCAGTCACTTTCAATAAAGGCCAATCTTTTAAAATGTGCTCTGTTTTAAAACATTGCTACTTAGGGAGTTTATTGAAAATTAAGCCTTAATACTTTTTAATCAGCCTTTTTATAATTTAAATAAGAATTCTGGAATGTTATGAAAATAATTTTACTCTTCTATTGATTAGGTCCCATTTTTTCATGATTTGGCACTGGTCCTTTTTGCTCTGTCTTCGTAATCTTGTTGTTTTTAAGATGTTGGCAAAGTTTGATCAGTTAAAAATAGTATTGGAAATTTTTTTAATTGTCTTTATGAGTCTTTTAATATGAGAAATTTTTATGTATTTTTGATATTTTATTTCAAAGCATATATTAGATCTACTTGGACAAGCTATTTCAAGAAGGACTTGTCTTGAAATTCATGTGCAAGCCTTCTTCAGGCCAATTTTTTTTTTAAATCTGGTCTGACTGATTGATCTATGTTGAAAATCTTCGGAAAATTAAGAAAATTAAAATGAGTTTAGCTTAATGATGTAGTTTTAAAATAAGTTGTAGTAAATAAAGGCTTATACAGTTTTATTTTAGCATATATATATATATATATATATATATATATATATATATATATATTGTTGTTTAAATACATCAGTATTTGTGATTTGTGGTATCTTGCTGATTGTAAAACTTCAATATGTATTGCTTGAAGTTTGTCTTTATCTATCTTTAATGCACTGGTGTGCAAAAGTAAAGGAGCAAAAACATTTTACACATTTTTCAAGTACAGAATCAATTCAAATGAAGTTAGGTGTGAAAATACTCAAAAACTTTGCTAAAAAAGATGAAAATTGTACTTGCTTATTATCATGGTCGTGAAGGCATGACAGTCTAAAAATGAATCTACATGTGATTGAGCCTTAATTTTTGTGAATAACCTTTTTAGTGGAACCTTGTTTCAGCTGCATTAGTAATATTTTTTGAAATCTAAATTTTTTTTAATGCTAAATGAAACTTTCTTTTTTTAGAAGAAAAATAATATCAGCATTTTTTATTACTGAGAAATTTTGTTGACTGACTGACTGAATCAGACTGACTTAAGAAATTATACCTGTGCAAAATTCTTAGGGTTAAAGCTTATAAAATGTAAAATCTGAAACATTTATAAGTAAAAAGTATCCAAAATTCAGATTACAATAAATTTTAAGTAAGATTGCAAAAATGAAATGAGATGACCAAAAATGTTCATGTTCAAGTTAAAATAAAAAAAATAATTGCAACACATTAAATTTGTCAGTGCCGAGGGATATATTGTTTAAAATGATTTATCATAGTCTGTTCAGCTAAACATGATGTTTTATTTGGATATATTCAGAGTTTTAATCGTTGTTTGTGATATAACGAGACTACTTGCTCATTTAACTTAACTTAACCAAATTGTAGAACGATAACTAAGAAAACTGAGATTGGTGTGTCATAACAGACTGGGATTCCAAATTAAAACTTGGTAGTGTTAACATGTCTATTAAAACCAGTATGTAGCAATAAATAAAATCTTATCCTATAAAATGTCTATTTATTGTTACTTAATATCTCTTTACAATGTGATGTTTAAAATATGATTCTCACATTGAATTGTAATGTTTATATTTATTTATATAAATCTGAGAATTGTTAGATTTTGTTCATGATTATTCCTTAGTACATTAATATTAAGAAGCATTTAATATTTTAAACTCCTTTTTAGGATACTGTTATGTTGAATTTGATGATCTAGATTCCTTGAAACGTGGTCTGGAATTAGATGGTGCAGTAAGTAAATTTTTAAGTTAATTGCCCTGAAACTAATCAATTACTTAAATAAAATTAACCTATTGATTAACTTACATTTGATTGATGGATAAAAACTCATGCTAATTTTTTTAATGGTGTTTCAAAATTATCTATTTTTATTTTCTGGAATTTCAAGATGTACCAGAAGAGGCTACCTATATATTTGCCCAAGCATGCATCATAAATGTTTATCTTCTGGAAAATGGGAATCCTTGTTATCAGTTTGTAGTTGCTACTTTCGTATCTTTATTTTCTTCTCCAATCTCGTTTGTAGGTCCCCGTGTTGCCAATTTGGTCATTGTAATGTAAGGATCACAATATTTAATAATCATATAACTTGGTTAGAATGGACATTTGTCGATTTTTAGATCTTAAATATTTTTCAATTTTTCCACTATTTACTATTAGTTTCATGTATTCAATATTTTGAAAATGCAAAATTCTTAAATAATTCCACCATTTAATAATGTTTTATTTAAGTTATATATCATAATCCTAATGAAGTATAAAAAAATATTAGTCCCAGCTAATGTGTTATACATTATACAATGAAAGTGAAAGATAAATACTTTTTATGTGTTGCTAGTAATATTAAGATCATGAATGGAAATTAGTTATATGAGCAGAAAAGAGTTTGGTTTTTAATATTACTTCCAAGAAAATGAAGTCATAAATGGAATTTGAATGAAATCACTTCATTTCTATCATCTTCCAATTGCTACTCATACAACCTCTACATGCTCAAGATTCCTAACAATTATGACTGCTACAACCAGTTTGATACATTGTTTATAGGCTGTTAGCACAAACAGAGTGACTTTTCTTCTTGAAACAAAAGTATGAAACGGATGAAAATTTGCATGGAGTTTGGCTATGAGTCCTGCATGGTTACTAAACTTTCAAGTTTATAAAATGTAAAAATCACTTTCTGCTTTCCACTTTAGACTCTTAGAAACATGATATTTGATTTCTTCACCTCCTGTATTTACTTAAAAGTAATTATCATGTCTTGAATTATAGCTAGTTTACCCAGTAACTTTCAAAATATTTGGTAGGAATTGTGAAAATGAATGTAGCTCTTGCTATTATTTTCTAAATGTTTGAATGTTTACCATTTTTTAAAAAAAATTGTAGAGCAATATAAGAACAGCATAAGCATGTATCATTCTAGATTGAAAAAAATACTTGGTTAAAGGGCTTTGTCTCATTAGATAAATATTTATCAGAGAACTTTAAGATTATTATTAGCTCTATTATAACCAATATATTTGGGTTAAAAAAAACCATGTTCTATTTTATTTAAATAAATGTTATTTAGTGCATGATAGAAGTTCTTAAAAGTATTTTGGCCTAGAGCCAACTTTTAACAATAGTAATTTTTTAAATTTGTATAGTTTTTAAGATTAAACATCATTTTCTTGTGTTTTAGTTAGCTGAAGGGCGTTCCTTGAGAATTGATATAGCAGAAGGAAGAAGGCCAGAGAGGGGAGGATTTAGAGGTGCAAGAGGTGGTCAAGGTAAAGCACATTTTTACTTTTACTACACATTTCAAAGGAAATAAACAATTTGCTGTTAATTGTTAATGAGTATTAATGCCTACTGATCTAATTCTGTTAGTAATCATATCTCAAAAACTAGGAGTTTGATATATATTTTAAAAATTATGTGATTAATAAAATTTTATCATTAGGAATAAATATAAAAATCAACACCCTATATGTTACAAATAAATGCTGCTATACTTTTAGACATCACTTTGGAATAAAAAATGAATATTTTGCTATGTCCATTATTACTCTGCAAACTGAATGCTGTATTTTGATCAACAGTATTAACCCGTTTTATCCCAATTTATTTATTTTATTCAAATTTGAGTAGAATTATATTTTCTTAAGTTAGTTTCACCTAAACAAACTAAATGTAACAAAATTGGAAAAATTTATGTCTTTTATATAAGAAATCTGACCCGTCCTCTAAATAAGACACTGGGATAAAGGGGATGCACTTACAGGTTCTCTTCAAGGATGAAAAGCTATTTCTGAGTACAAAATTTTACTTTATTTGAAAAATACTTTCTTGGCTACAAAATATTTCATTTTTTCAGTTAAACTTCACTGTTAATTCTGCTTGAAAGTTCCAAAGAAAGCCCGATAAAGTGTTTTGTCACATTTGCCACAGTATGTTTTTGGTTTCCCTTTGCAGCCCTCTCTTTGACAACAGTGTTGTTTTTCTTGCTTTAGTAAAGATGAACCAACACAATCTTTAGGAATATCTTATTTTTCACTTCAAGGTACAGTCAAGATCCTAGGTCTACCTTTTGTTCTTATCAGTTTTTTTTTTAAATATATATCAGCTCTTAGAAACTCCCTTCAAGTTTAGGGCTTCATTTTTGTTGAGGATTTTGTGAATTATCCAGGTGTTTATCATAGCCATATCAAGTGTGCATATAAAAAGTGACCAGTACCACTTTTTCCACAAATTTTAATGAAGTCCAGGCAACCAGTCATGAGGATCCACATTGCCAATATGCTTGTTGTAAGAATTTATCAAATTTGGTATCTTCACGTTAACACATCTTTGGGTCCTCATACTCACCTCTGGAATTTCATAAATTTTTTATTTAATATGACACATAAAAAGTTTTACTTTCAAGGATCGATCCTGAATATTTTGACTTATACACTTCCATTGTTCACAAAGTGTAAATAAGATTTCAACTTTTGGAAGCGGTTTTGGGGCATGATATTTTTCACCAGGGTAATGCAAAGTCTCAGCATCTGACCAGTAATCACTTTCACAGGTATTTGAATGATAACCAGTTTGAAGCTAAATTCCTATAAAAACACATTTGTCAGCAGTGGTCTCTCTCTCGTGTTCGTTTTTTACATCTGCTGCATATCACATAGTTTCTTTAACAATGAAATCGTAAACTTCCCTGGAATAAAACTGCTCAAAAAGCTCTGATAGAGTTTTATCTTTAAATGCAGTTTCAATCTGCTTTAGCAAGTCATTTGAAGTTGATTCATCCTATGTTTCCGATTTTGTATATTGAGGTGATTTATTCTTTATCCAAGATGACTGTTGTCTTATAGTTTTTTTTTCTTCTGTTCTCTATTGTCAAAATACTACAGCTCTGTTCAGGCTAGAAACTATCTCAAGTGTTCTAACCTCCAGAGACCCAGGATCATTGTTTACAATAATCTCACCAGTATTTTCTTGATTATCATCCCCTTCATCTTCGTCAGTTAGTTCACTGGCATCTCTCTGGTGGTAACACAGCACAATTTCAACACCGCTCTCCTCTGAAATTTATACTATTTAATAATTATAATGCTTCCTGTAACTTCAGAAACCTTTGCACTCACTGACTTATCTAAGGATAGGTAAAACACTAAAAAAGAATTTTTTTTTACTCTTTGTTATAAAGAGAGAAAGAGTGCGTTAATTGCATGCAGATCGTCCAACTGTCCTATTTAGAGGACAGTTAAAAATAATTTGCTGAAACTTACCTTAGAACAATATCACTCTAATTAACCACCGGATCATAACAAAAGAGTACTATCGCATAAAAAATGACCATCTAAGTGTCCAAAGTAAACTGAAAAAGAATTCTGCAACCCCAAAGAGATGATACAAACTGCGCCTACAAATGCAATGAATAAGCAAAATTTCCAGAGGAAGGGGGAGGGATGAGTCACATAACTCTTGCTGGAAGAAGGTGATCTATATCCCTACATGTTCCAACTGTCAAAATATTTGTAACATACAAATAATGATTTCTCTATTTGATATTTTTCAGCTGTCCTCTAAATAGGACAGTCAATAAAATGGGTTAAAAATGAATTAAATGTAATTAAAGGAAAATACACTGAGAAATTCTTAGAACCTTTTGGATTCAAAATTATATTTAGTCAGCAAAACTACATTATTTGTTGCCACTTTCTTGAAGTTTGAATTGGAAAGGTTTATGAATATAAAAAAGGGAAATTAAGTGTCTGTTTTATATTGGGGAAAGACCTGATTGAGTGTAAAGAAGTAATTAATCTCAACTTTTTGTTGTAATAAACACCTGAAGTTTTCCTGCTATAAAATCTAATCACATGATCTCTTTCTGTTTCCCCCTGTCTGATATATTTTAAAATTGTGTTTACAGAATTTGTCTTGAAAACATGTTTTCAAGCTGGGTTTTTTATTGGAAATGTTTTAGTAAGTGAAGTAAATTCCATGTTTAATTTCATTGTGGCTGTCGTACTACCGTTTCTTTATGGTCATAGTTGCAAAGTATAATATTTTGTTTACATATCATACTAGTTGATACATGTGCAGAATCAAATCTATAAAGGCTAGAGGTCTCCAGGAATGTAATATTTTTGTTTCACCAATTAAAAACACAGCAAACCAAAAAGGGTAAAAATTACCTGTTTGTTGCTTCATTAACTGTGCAGCAACCATCATTCCTGCCAACTTTTACGCTTTGTGCATAAAATTTCTACTTTTATGCCTTTTATTTTCACAACGGAAAACCAAAAAACTCGTTGACTATTAAGTTTTTTTAAAAAAATCCTTGAAGCTTGTCCTTGCTTCTGCATCTCATTTCGTTAGCAATTGGTTTCTGTTATATAGGTACAGTGTTACTTATTGAAATATTTTTATTTTTCTTCCATTTGTAGCAACTTTCTAAAACTTGACTCATTTAGTGCTTTTCGCGTGTTTGTATCCTGTACAATTCATATGCCCGAACATTTTGTTTTGGGGCATATGAAGCCTGTTGTCTAACTAATGCAAAATACACTTTCAAACTTATAAAAAGAAATTTGAGATTGTGTTACTGCATTCCAAAAAGGGAAAATAATGCATTTTAGAATGTATCTTACTGAAACATTCTCTCGGTGGCTGATATGATACTGCTTGCTATATAAAAACTCCAATATGGGATTGTAAGTAAGAAATTAATTTGTAGTTGCACAAAATTGGGTCGTTTTATCAAGGACCATGGTCACAGTCAATTATAATAAAAGCTGTAATGCTGTTTTTTTTCTTGTAGAACATTAAGCACCTTTAGCTGATCATGTCCATCTTTTAGAAAATATTTCCAGAGTGATACTGACAAGCAATATGAATGCAGAAGGAATAAAACATTGTGTGAATAGGGAACTGAGTTAAAGTCAGAAATACTATATAATCAAAAGTGAAAATCATAGTCCTTTTGCAGCAACAATTGCTGACTAAATCATTTTTGCCTTAGTGGCATTCAATTATTTTGTATTATGCACGTGTTTGTATTGCTAATCTACGTATTTTTGCTGACTATTCTATATATCAGGATGTCTAATGGTACAAAATATATTTTCATATGTCAAAAACGTTAAGAAAAGAAATTCGCATTCTAAATTGGATGGGGGAAGGTGCATTTTGTAACTTATATCTTACTGCCCAATGCATGTGATTGTGGCCGAGAGAGAGAGAGAGATATGCTGTAGCCCATCATTCGAAAACTCCGAAGCAAATCGTAAATGTTAAATCAAATAGCAGCTGTTCAAAACTGCATCATTTTTTCGATATGCCCAGTCTGAAGTACCATTCACATCTTTTCTTGTAGAGCACATTGATCCTTTATACTGTTGCCGATCAAAATCCTCTTTTTCATAAATTGTTTCCAGGGTTTGGCAAAGACTGAAGGAAGACGCTTTCTATGTGGTTAAGTGTTGTAAAGACTTAAAGTGATCTTGAAAGATAATGTTCATTGCATTGATTCATTCACTAAATTAGATCATTGGGTTTTGTCTTTCAAGGATTACAAAATTATAAATAGTACAATATTTCCATAAAATCAGAGCTAGTCGCTAAGTCGATCGCGATTGACCCATAGATCACACACACACCAAGACCTTGTTTAGGTGACCGCCTGAAAATTAGCAGTTAGTAAATACATACCAAAATATTCTAGGTTAGCTGATAGTATGCAAATTAAGTCTTCTACTGATTATAACTATAGGCACTAACTTTGGATGAAATTTTTTTATTTTAATGTATTTTGAATGGTTTCATAACAAATGCATCTATTGATAATATATATGTCTATTATTATTATGTTTGTCTCTTGCATTTTGCTTTAAACATGGTCCGTAAAAGTGTAAGTTTATTTTTTAGTAGTATGTAATGGGTTTTTTTACGTAGTACATATTCCGTACTTATTAAATTATTATAAGTATTGTAGACCTTATCACCATTGGTTGAACCGTTACAACTTGAAAAAATTAGTAGTCCATATGCTGGAAAATTTTACCTACCTCTGCTTAAAATCGATTACTGTAAAATCTGGAACATAACGCGCACTTTTAACACAAAAAAAACAAGATCGAAATTCAAGGGTGTGCGCTTTGTGCCGGGTTTGAAAATGATAGCTTTAAAAATAACAAAAGAGATGAGCATAACAAAAATAACTTCTACACATATCAAAATACTTTTTTTGAAAGAAATGACATGCCTTATGATCTAAAAAGAGCTATAGTTCTAAAAGTATACTATTTTTTCAAACGTTTGGGATAATACCTCATATAAATGACTTCAAAACATAAGAAATTTGTATACCGACATTTCAGATTTTTTTGTATAAAGGGGGGCATTATACGGTGAATATGCATAAATATTAAAAAATGCAGCTCTAAAGTATAGTTGCGCATTATACGGCGGATTTTACGGTATTTATTTGAGATGTGTTCAAATTTTTTTATTGTTCTAAAAATTGTTGAATGACTGTTGTATCTACTTAAAATTTCTTCTCAAAATTAAAAGAAACTTACTTGGGATCTAGCATTACTCATGAATGATTTATTTTCTTGATTATCTTATCTATCAAATCTAAATTAGCTCAAAACTAAGTTTTGATGATATCAATGAATTTGTTGTGTAAAACATTAAAAAAATGAAATAAAAATTACATAATATTACTTATCTGTGAACAATCAGTTTAAAATAAATTTTTTACCCAAGTATTTCTTTCGATTGACTTTGAATTTTTGTGTGGTCAAATACATTAGGCATTTTTTATATAATACTGGAAAATTTGTAAATTTTTATAATTATATATATATATACATAAATTTCTTGTGTTTTACAGGCTTTGACAGAGGTACCCCTGGTAGAGGTAGATATAATGAAGGAAATAGAGGACGTGGTGGTGGAAATTACAGAAGTGGTGGATTTACTGACAGAGATTCTGATAGAGGTCGTGGTAGTTTTGGGAGACAAGCCCCTGCTCGAGATTATAAGCCATCTAATCCTGAATTCAAGGAGCTCTCATCAGGTATTTTTTTCTGTAATGTCTTGCATTTTTTTTCCCGAGAATCACTATCTTAAACCAAGAGGGATTGCTATTCAAAATTCAATAAATAGGAATATCAAATGAATTTGAACAAACCCAATTTGATCTTTTTTGGATCTAAAAGTAATTTTGTTGTTTTTCAATTCCTACTATTAGCTCACACTCTATATATTTATCTTGTACAAATTTTCAGTCGTTAATAAAATAAATTTTAAAGTGCTCAATTGAGCTGAAATTTTATATACATGATTATTTTGGATGACAAAACAGTAATTTAATTATAATTCATAAAAAATGAATTGATTAAAGCTAATTATTTAAAGAATTACAAATACAGCCACATTGGCATAATTTTTAGTGACTTGTGTCAAAACTTGAAAAGGTTTTTTTCTCACATTTTAAAGCATTCATTTGAGCTGAAATGTTCTATAACTATTGTTTTGGGGGGACAATCTGATAATTTAATTATAAGTAATTAAAATGAATTGACTGAAAGTAATTATTTAAAGAATTACAGATATAGCCACGTTGGTTTTATTTTTAGCGACTTGGGTCAAAACTTTTAAAAGACTTTTTTTTCTCATGTTTGAAAGCATTCAGATGAACTGAAATTTTATATACACAATTGTTTTGGATGACAATATAATACTTTAATGATAGTTAATAAAAATTATTTGTCATTTAATGTTGCGATTTTGTCATATGTACAGGGTGGCCATAATTAGATTGCAAGTGTTCAAGAGGCGTTGGAGAGAATAATGGGAACATTCCAGTTAAATTTGGTTTTTCTTCTCGCGCGCATTTCAGAACATGCGCAAGTCAAATATGAAAAAAAGAAAACAATATAAAATCCATTTTAACCCAATAGATTGCGCTGTGCCTTGTTTCAATGCTTTTCAATGGCATATATGCAAATTTTAAGCCCTTCGGACAGTATAAACAGGACCACATTGGGTAGCAATGTTGAGAGAACTTATGATACCAGCATTGCAAGAGAAACCATGGTAATTATACAGGACAGAGCCCTCTCACATCACTAAACCTGTTTAAAAAATTGCTACATTTTTGGTGCAGACCAAGTCATAAGCAGAGGTTTCAAAAACACCTGGCCCCCATCTTCACCGAACCTTAATCCTTGTGATTTTTATCTGTGAGGACATCTGAAAGATACGGTTATAGATAACAACATGCTTCTGTTGCTGAATTGAAGTCTAGCATAATGAGACATGTGAGGTGTGTTACAACAGATTTTCAATGCGATTGTGGACCATGCAGTTTTACATTTTCAGCATGTGGTTGCATCTGGTGGTTCACATATTGAGCACTTCCTGTGATAATTTCATAGAATAAATAATGGTTTGTTTTCATAAGTGTCTTTATGGATTGTTTAATTTGTGATCTTAATTTACATTAATTTTTGATGTCATGATACTGTAAACACTTAATTATAGAAGCAAATTGTATGGAATTTTGTAAGTGGTTTTGTATATTGTTTATATGCCTCTTAGAATGTCATTGTGCTCATTCTATCGGGTGAAAATGGCAATTTTCGTTTTTTGCATATTTGATTTGCGCATATGCTGAAAAGTATAGATACCAAATTTCACTGTAATATTCCTAGTGGTTTTTTCTCCAGCACCCCTTGAACACTTGCAGTTTAGTTATGGCTACCCTGTATATACATATTTATATTGTAACTATTTGATAAAAAGTAACTAAAATAAAAATTTTCTTTGTCGATTTAAGTAGGAATTGACTTAATTTTTTTTTATATTACTTGTTATTGTATTAAAACCTCCAAAGTGAACAGCTCTTTCTTCACTTCCCATAACTCAACATCTGCATTTCATGAAAGTCAAACCTTAATATTTAATAATTTTGACACACCATTATTGTAATCTTTATAACTTTACTGGTGGAGTTCATTCTGCATTAATGATAGAGGATGTGGATGTTCCTCTCTGATCATTTTATTGTATTTTGTTTTATTTTTTCCCAAGTTTTCTTTTTTATTTTATTACTGGTAATGTGTCTGTCCATTTATTTTTCAGTACAATAAAAGAAATTATTTTTCCCACTAAAAAAGTTGTGTAAACAATAGCAATTTCTTGCACTCTATTTGAAAAGTACTGCTACAAAAACGAAAATTGAATCTCTTAGATTTTCAAATTCAAGATATGTTAGAATGGCATGCTTATATTAAATGGCTTGCATAATGTTGTGATGACCGTTTTTTCTTAAGGACATATTTATCTTTTTATAAGGAATAAGAAAACAATAAGTTCTTTAGAAAATATTTCGATTTAGAAATGAAAGTCTTGTATGATTTTATAGTGCTTTTATTATGTATGCGATATCAGATATTTTTTTACAATTATATATGAGTTGAATGCAACTAAAATCACTTACAATCAACTTCATGATTAGTTAATTCTATCAGCTGGGATGATCATCTTAACAGTGTTTCAGCTTTATATTCATAATGACCAAGTTTTTGTTGGATGTGGAAAATAGTAGGAAAGTTACACCAGTTATTTCATTCATTTATTTATTTAAGAGAAATTTATGAAAAATACATGAATTATTTTTTTAGTACATTAATACCTTGACTTGCATATAGTACTCAGTTTACATAACTTTGCAAATTCTAATTTCCTGCTATGTCCTCTTCCTGTTTAATATGAGCCCCATTGAAATTTACACGAGATATTTTCCATTATTTAGCGAGTTAAATATTTCATGAATTATTCTTCTCTATTTAATATGCAAAACATTTCTCATACAAAGAACATTAGACAGACATAACTAGATAATGTCAAGTGGTTTCTTTATAGTCTAGGTCCAAGTGAAAGTCTTATTTAAAATTTTAAAATATTACATGTTTTCTCATATTTTGTATTTTTCCTTTTACTAAACAACCAAAAAATAAACTGATGTGTACACCCAAAATTTTGTTTCAAATCTATAGGTACTCAACTTTCATTACATTAATTGATCCTGGTTTTTTACCCTCAAGATATTACAATAGTAAATTTAAAATAGAGAGCTTATACTGAAAGTATTGTAAATAGTGTCTCAATAGAAAAATGCTTTTGAAAAGACTTAACTGGCTCTAGGTGGGGCTGTTCCAATCATATCCTAAATTTAACTTATAAGTTATTCATTTTGCCCATCTTGACTTAATGTTGTAAGCCCCTGATTACAGCTTCTAGATCTGTAACAGAAATACTTGATACAGGTGCTGTGGATCATCACACAGGCTGTTAAAATACCCTAATTGATGGCACTGCTTTTGACAACAGAAAATAAACTCTTAAAGAACACCTTTCAAGAGAGCCCTGCTTCTATGGGGAAAATTATTATGACTACCCAACAGCCTCTCCCTTTTGACCAAACTCCACTTGGACTCAAGGAGACGTTTGAAGACCCAACGTGGTGTACTGGAATTAATGGAACAGCTTGATTTAGATTTCGTCCCCAAGCCTCTGGTGTCATCTCTGGACACAACTATTGACAAAGGTTTTCGAATTTGTGCTGAGCTTACCCAGGCAGTTTCCAAAAAAGAGCAAAATACCTCAATTTTAAGGTCACTTGCCCTGGAAACGATAGACACCATGTATCCTGAACCTGACTGGGTGCGTATCTATACTGATGGAAGCCTTCTGAAAGACTGACAGCACTGGAACAGGAGTGTATTGCCACCTTTTCTCCTTTTATTTAATAACTGGAAAATTCACAACTGCTTTTGATGGTGAGATTGCTGCCCTTCTAGTAGACCTTACACAGCTGCATTGTTATTTGAATAGCTTAACTAGGGCTGTTGTCTTCTGTGATTCATAAGCGGCAATTTTTGCTGTGAACTCAAATTCTACTCCTGCCTCCTCTAACATTCTTGATTGTAAAAAACTGCTGCAGAGTCTGTCTGAGGTACTCTAAGCAAATCGTTTTGCAGTGGATCCATGGACACCGTGGTGTAACTGGTAATGTGTTAGCGGACCACCTAGCAAAGATGGGAGCTGCTATTCAAGACAACAAGGATAGCTTTCCCTTTTACCAGTGCGAGGCATATCATTAAGAAACAGATGAATAATCTCTTCAATTCAATGCGCTGTGAGAAATTCCAATAAGATCTGGTGGAGTAAGCTTAAAGATCTTCCCATTTTTCCAAGATGTAAAGAAATAGCCAAATATTGTCTGACCACTGAACACGACTGTTTCCTCAAACATCTTCATCAAATTCATGTTGTACGGGCCCCCTTTCTGCACACTCTGTGATTTTCTGGAAGACATGGGCGCTGAGCACATTCGCCACTGCCCAGCCCTAAAGTGTCCCTCTTTGGGTGATTTTTTTTTGGCAAGCTAGGGACTTTTTGGGTTCAGACTTTTCTCGCCATTTTTTTTCTTTTTTTATCCTTGCCTTGTTTATTTTGTCAGTTTTGTGTAGTGGTCTTTTGTAACCCTGGCCATTGGAAATTAAAAAAAAAAATTTTAATAGAAGTAATGAACTTTTCCCCATAAATTTATAGCATGTTAATTTTTCCCCATTAAATAAAATTTGTTAAAGTGTATGTTAAAAACATTCTGCATATTTCTTATTTTGTGTTCGGTATTAAAAAGATAAACATGGGGAAAAATTTGAACAAGCAATAAGACTGTAATTTAATAATTGATATAACAAAACAATAAATTGTATCTGATCCAACTAGCATATTTATATATTTACAAATTTGTAAATGTATAAATATTTGTTAACAAAATGTAAGAATTTTTTCATTGAAACAAAGTAATTTACAAATATTTCGATTTTTAGGAATTATGTATTTTAATTTTTAAAAACATAATGTATATAATATAATTTGTAACTTTTAATTGGAAGAAATAGTAGTTTTTAATGTATTGTGAAAATATAAGTGTAGTGTCTGACTATATACCGTTGGCTTACTGTTTGGCGGTAGATTCTTTAAGTGTTGGTGACTTCGTGCATGAGCGGGGGTGGTGGTTGCCATTTTAAAGGAGAAGGGCATTGGCTTTGTGATGGAACAGACAGAGAAAAAAAAGGGAGCACTGAACTGAAATTGGTACGAAGAAAATATAGGTTCTTAGGTTTTGTGTTTAGTACAGTGGATATCACCTAGGTTTTGCTGTATTTTAGAAAGATAGAAATTTGTGCTTTTGGGACGACATGCAAGACTTTCCTACAATAAGATTTTAAAAAATAACAGATTTCATTTTTTTTTATCAAATTTTGAGCCTAGGAAGATTAATGTACACTTTTTCTCCCTTAATGTAAGGCCTATAATCCTAGTAGTGAATAGGATTTAAAAAGAAAAGACTTATGTTCATTCTCTTCTTCTGCCCCCTCCCTCCCAGACTAATTAATGAAAGCAGAGTGATATAAGAATTAATAGCTATTTATTAATGCTTATGATGTCAATATACTGTGTATTCCAATGAAAGTAAATAGAGAAGTTTGATGCTACTTGGATGCTATTTGAAAAATTAAATAAAACACTTTATATGCATATATTTGTGTACAAAAGAATTTTGAGACTCGTACTCCGAGGTCTAGTACCGTGTTACTCTCTCCTTCTGTCTCTTCTCTAAAGTCTTGGTTCTCGTTTTGTTTCATATTCGCTTTTTATTTCAGTTGTCATCAGCAAAAGAAAATGTTCGTTGAGACTGGTTTTTCCGATTTAAATAAAAATGATAAAAAAAAAATAAGATACCCCCCCCCCTTCAATATAGGTGTGTGTATAGAAATACCATGAGAAATATGTGCATATATTGCACTATTCAATAATCATTTTGTATCTGGCTTGAAATGAAGATAGTTTTTAAGATTTTTCAAAAAATATTGTTCTAAAATTTGCATATTTAATATTTTTAAAAAATTTTCTTGCAAAAATATAACAAAATATAGTTACTGTAGAAGCCCTAACCTTTATTTCAATGTATTAAACAGTTGGAAAACTTTACAATAATCATTACCTAATGCTTGGGGAAAGAAACAAGGACAACATGGTGCTAATACTTGTTGAACCATGTATGATGTCCGTTATTTTGATATTTTGAATTTTTCTCTTGTTTTGCTAATTTTCTTTCATCAGTTATTACTGGTCTTGTATGGATCAGTGTGTTTTTTAAATATTTCTTGCTCGATTTGAGTATAGATATAAATAGTAAGATATTTTAATGGCGTAAACCACCCTGATAACATATGCTGCGAGTGCAACACGTGTACTTCAAAAACTTAAATTTAAATATCCAGATGGTTGTTAGCATTCAAACCCTGTACATCATGGGATCGCTTCACCTGTTTCTAGTTGCAATTTGAAAACAAATTAATTAAATTAAGGTGAATATATTCCTGAATCTCATGTTTTGTTGCCTCACCTCATAGACAGAAAAAAAATTGAATATAATTTACTCTGTGATTGCAAAATTTCTTAGCAGCAAGCAATTAGGCGCTAGGTTAAACTCCTCTAAACCAAGGGTGAGAAAACTCTCGAGAGGGAAGGGCCAAATTATAAATAAAACATGACAAAAGATATCAAGGAACCTTTTATATGCATACAGGAACACGCTTGGGTAGGGGGGGTTGTCTGGTTTAGGTCATGATTAAGACTATTGTGCACCAATTAATTATTTTTATATTTTCAAAAAATTTACACAGTAACATTTTCCATTCCTTTAAAAATTAAGCTCTATCAAAGATGTTTGTATTTCTGAGGCTCAATGCTAGAACAACCATTGTCAAAATATAATTTTAAAAATTAAACTTTCAAGCTTCCTGAAAAATTTCCCTATCAATATAAGTGCTTTATTCAAGAATTTCATATTTACACTATATAATACTTAAAATTGATTTTGAATGTTCTTACACTTAAAAGCCATTCAAACATTCTTTTTTTATTAACCCTCAAGCATGTTATAAAAGATGGAATGTGTTTTTGAGAATTTAAGCGAAATCTCCTGTGTGATCATATGCTCACAAACTCATGTATGCAGATAAACAAACATTGCTGAAATCACTTTAAGGAATCTCTTTTTATAGTGGTATCTTTATTATTAAATTGAATTGATTTAAAACTAGTTATATATTCATCGATTTTCAGTTAATTTTGGTGATGAAAAACTACAGTGACCCACAAAAGTCTAATTAAAACATAAGGTGCTGAATTCAGTGGAAGAATCAAATTTTTTCACACATCACACTTTCTACATACAGTAGACCACAAAACTGTTCATACAACTGCAGTTTCTTATAAAATTTAATGTTTTCAAACTAATATAAATTGATACATCGGAAACATATTTTTTTAATAATATCTGCAACTTGTTCTTATTCAAATAACTTTTAAAACATAGAATAACTAGAATTTTGAAAAATTAACAATTAAAAAACTACTAAAATTACACCACAAAAGTCTTTGTACACGTAAAAAAAATCTCAACATGGCTTTAAATAATTTATTTTTTTCTTCATTTAGTATTTAGTAGTATGTCTTGTAACTTCCACAGCATTTTTTTAAACATCTTGGTATAATTTCATCAGTTTTCTTATAATTTTTGTATCAATATTCCTCCATTCTTCTGCGATTGTTTTTACATGTCATGTTTTCTTACTTTAAATCCAAATGGTCACCAAATATGTTTTACTGGACTTAAATCAGTTGATTTGGGAGATGTTTTGAGAATTTGGGGACAGTTAAAGGGACACCAGAGGAGTACATTGAGATCAGTGCACTTGGGTCCTTATCTTATTAAAAAATGAAGTCATCTTCATTGCTCAAATTTTAGGTGGATAATTTCAAGTTGTTTAAAATGTTTAAATAAAGCTCATGATTGTAAATACCATAAAAAAATACCAAATTACTGAATCTTGAAACTGATTTACATCCCACACAACACCACCTGCATCTCTACATGCTTCACTGTTCCAACTAAATTCTTGGGGATTTCTCATTTTTTCTTCAAACTATTAAATGGTCATTGGAACCAAAAATGTTGAATTTGCTGTCATCCCATAAAATTTGCTATCAATGTTTAATTTTCTGAAACTTAATCCCAGGAATTTAGTTGGAGCAATGAAACATTGAGGTGTTCTTGTGGTGGTGGGGTGTAAATCGGCTTTAAGATTAGGTGATTTCGGTTTTTATGGTATTTAGAATCATGAGCTTTATTCAAGATAATGATTTTAAGTGCACTGCTCTTAATGTATGTTTTTGGTATTCCTATAACTGTCCCCAAATTCTGAAAACACCTCCTAAATCACCTGATTTAAGCCTAGTAAAACATGTTAGGTGAGAATTTGAAGTAAGAAAACATAACATAAAAACAAAATGGGAAGTAAAAATAATCATCACAGAATATTAATGCAGAAATTACAAAAAAACTTATGAAATTTATACCAAGTCGTTTAAAAGTTCCTGTGAATGTTAAGAGATATCCTACTAAGTATTAAATTAAGAAAATAAATATAACATTTAAAGCCATGTTTAGCTTTTTTTTATTAATTTTTCAAAATAATACTTATAATATTTTTTAAAAATCAATTATGTTGCAACAAATTGCAGATATTATTTAAAAAATTACCACACTTTTTAATTTTTATTAGTCTTAAACATTAAATTTTATAGGAAACATTTTGTGGGCCAACTGTATATAATAAAGAAGTTAATATTTAATAAGTCAAATATTCAGAGAGTTAAAAATTGAAATGTATATGTAAATGCATGTAAAAAGATAATTATAAAAGAGAAATGGTCACAATCATTTTTAATAGATATAATTATTTTTTAATACTTATATGTAAAGTCCAAAAAGCCGCAGCCGTCTATGCAAAGAGCCGTGATTTTCTGACCACTGCTCTAAACTGCTAAACAAGGATCAGACACAGCAGAAAGCAGTGCTACTACATAATGAAAATTAACTTCCAGTGCCTTTAACTCATGCATGAAACTTATAAGAACATGTCTTTGCTGTTGGAAGAAGTGAAATATAATGTTCATGAATGGCACATTTGTGGTATGATTTAAAAATTGTTACCCTGCTTGCTGACTTGTTTACTGGATAGTTTCAAAAGATTTTGCTGTTTTTTGGACAGTCAAGACAAGTACACACACTAAAAACCCCACAACTACTACAAAATCAGATTAGTATATGAGAAAATCATGCATGATAGAAGAGGAATATGTGCTAAGAATATTCTATTTAGTAGAGTAAAATCATTTATTTTTCTGCCTGCACTTAATCTAAAATTAGGGCTGATAAAGAACTTTGCCATAGCTTTTAATAAAAAGAAATCCAAAGTTTCAGGCATTTAGAGGAAATACCGTAATTTCGCGCGTATAGTCCGCGGACTATCTGTGTTTAAAATGTGAATTTTTGAAGCTGCGGACTATCCACCAGTGCGGATAATACGCTGGTTGTTCACGGTTAAAGCGCAACTGCCGGGAGGGGGAAAAATAGTTGATGCGTCTGCTTGATTTTTAGGAGCCTTAGTAGCAAGTACCTGGAGTACGAAAATCACTGACAGTGAAGATAGTGATGCTGAAAATCGACTTTCGGACACTCTTCCCGAAAATATATTAGAACTGTTTAATTCTGATACCGATGAATCGGACTTTGAAGGTTTTCGTTAATGTAGTAGAATGTGTGATTAATTAATATATGATTAATTAGTAAGCTCTTTTATTTGTATTTAGCGTTTTATTTCTGAAGGTATATTTGTAAGGAAGTACTTTTTTTCTATTTATACTTAGTTCTTTGTTTCTAAAATACATTAATACTGCCGTATTAAAATAACGTAATTTCGGACGTATAGTCCGCGGACTATCTGACGATTTTTGAAATTTTTTTATATAAAATCGTGTCTGCGGACTATACGTGCGAAATTACGATATTTCTGAAATCGAGTGAAGTAAAGTCAAAAAAGGAAGGCATTTTTATTGGGCCTCAAAATCAAGAAAAATATTGAAAGGTCTGCAGTTAGAACAAATGTGGAATTACCTGGTTCAAAGCTTTTGTTCACATATTTTAGGGTAGCTGTAGTTATTGATTTACTAAGGAATTTCAAAAACATGGGGTGCAGAATGTCATTGAAAATTCACTTTTTGTATTGCCAATGACCTTTATTCCAAAATTTGAGTGCATTAAGAGATGAATTGGGGAAATAGCTTGACTTATCTTTATATATATACCATGGAACATTGTTATGAAAATCACTGTTTTTACAATGATAGGCAATAACTTAAGATTTCTGTTTAGTGAGATTGGGGAGATACCATACAACACAGAAAACCTTTGACACCCTTTTCTTTGCCAAATCAAATTGATATTTTCTTTTTTTTTTTATTATTGTAATTTTTGTGCCTTTTTGATTTTTTACTGTTAAGAAAACAGTGTTATAATGTTTTTGAATATTTTATATATAATTGCATTCATGTCACCTGTGTATACAGTGGCCCACAACAAAAATGTTTGTACATTTGCAATTAATATTTATAGGAATTGTAACTTTTTTTATATCTGCAACTTGTTCTAAATGGAATATCATAATCAATTTTTAAAACACAGTATAATTGTTATTTTAAAATAATTAATAATCAAAAAACTGCTAAAAAATTATACTGCAAAAATTGTTGTACTCTTAAAAAAAAATCTCTACGTAGCCTTAAATATTGTGTTTCTTTCTTAATTTAGTAGGATATCTTTTAGCATCCACAACAACTTTTAAATGTCTTGGTATAGATTTCATCTTTTTTTTCTTGTAACTTGTACATCAATATTCCTCCATTCTTCTGGGATTATTGTTTTTACTTCAAGTTTTGTTTTCATATGTCCTGCTTTCTTTTTCTAAAAATCAAATTTTCTCACCAAATATGTTTTACTGAACTTAAATCAGGGGATTTAGGAGGTGTTTTCACAATTTGGAGTCAAGTATAGACACCAGTGGCATACCTTGAGAGCAGTGCACTTGGGGTCATTATCTCATTAAAAAATGAAGTAGCCTGCAATGCTCAGACATTGGGCATTTAAAGTTATTCTTCAAAATATTTAAATAGAGCTCATGATTCACAAAACCATAAAAAAAAAAATACCTAATCCTGAAGCCAATTTACAGCCCCACCGCATAAACGCCTGCATGCTAAAGCGCGGAGGTTTCTTAATCCACATAAATTCTTGGAATTAAGTTCCTCTCATTTTTTCTTCTGCAAATTATTATATGCCCGTCGGAACCAAGAATTTGGAATTTTCTGAAACTGAATCCCAAGATTCTGGTTTGAATAGTGAATTATGGAGGTGGTGTTCTTGTGTGGGATCTAAACCGGTTTTAGGATTAGGTAATTTAGTACTTTTTTATGGTATTGTGGATCATGAGCTCTATTTAAATATTTTAAATTATCCACCCAAAATTTGGATATGGAGGACTTCATTTTTAACAAGATAATGACACCAAGCGCACTGCTCTCAATGTACGCCTCTGATGTCTCTATAACTGTCCCAAATTCTGAAAAAAACTTCCTAAATCACCTGATTTAAACCCAGTAGAATATATTTGGTAAGAATTTGATTTTAGAAAAGGTAAACATGACATTCAATAACAAAACTTGAAGTAAAAACAATAATCACAGAAGAATGGAGGAATATTGATGTAGAAGTTAGAAAAAAATTTGATGAAATTTATACCAAGACATTAAAAGCAATACTAGATTAAGAAACACAATATTTAAGGCTACATTGAGATTTGTTTTAGGTGTATAAAGACTTTTGTGGTGTAATTTTTGATTATTATTTCAAAATAGTAATTAGTAACTAAACTGTATTTTAAAAATTGATTATGATATTCCATTTAGAACAAGTTGCAGGTATCACAAGAAAATTACATTTCCGATATATTAATTTTTATTTGACGAAAACATTAAATTTTGTAGGAAATTGCAAATGTTTTTTTTTTTTTTTTTTTTTTTTTGTAAACTGTAGAAAATGTGATGTGTGAAAAAATTTGATTCTTCCATTTAATTCAGCACTTTCTGTTTTAATTAATTATATACTTATTTACTGACCAGACAAAAATTAAAAAACATTGGAATTTAAATAAATGTATTCATTTTGATATTGATATGTATTTACTTAATTATTATCTACTAGTATAAAAAACTTTCAGCTTTCAATTAAAAAACTTGATGATTCTCTGAAAACATGAAACATGTACACTATTAGAAAAACATGAGAAGCTTATTCATGATTTATTTACTTGGATTATTTTCTTTATTAGTTTACTTTAGTTTTCTGTTAAGCTGATAATTTTAATTGTTTTGGAAAAAAGACAAAAATTCAGAATATCTTAAAATTTGCTCCTTTTGCATAATCTTCATTCAATTTTGAGTGTTTGAATTTTTTTATGGATGTTTCTTATTTTATGCATTCTGTTGGAAAATGAAGTGCTTTGATTAGTTTTCAAATGAAACTCCACCTGTCTTCAGACTTTTCTCAAGAACTTTTTTATAGGAGGGGAAAAAGTGTTTAAAAACCCATTTAAATTAAATACAAGATTTTGCATCTTTCTTGTTAATAAAATTATCCATGTGATATTTCACATAACTATCTGAAGATGCAGATTTATATTGAAATACTTTCAGGTGAACAAAACAAATCATTTAAAATATTATGTTCCATTAAATGATCTTAAAGAACAGGAAAAAAGTTATATTAATTAATTTTGATTTTAGAAGAAGCAGCTGCCAGACCAAGGCTGAAGTTACTTCCTAGGTCAGTGAAAGATCCTGTAAATGCTGTTGCAGATACATCAAACAGATCAAGCATATTTGGTGAGGCAAAACCAAGAGATGAAAAAGTATTCTTAGAAAAGAGTGAAAATGATGTGGTCAGTGAGAGTTCTACAAATGGTGTAAAATGACATTGAGTACAAAGTGAAAAAGCATGTGATATTTTGTATAATTACCCTATATATTATTCTCTTCCCTCATATATATTTTAATAATTATCAAAATCTTATTGTTAAAATTAATCATTAATCGTTTTTATTGATCATATTAATGTTTAAGTGGATTCATAAATAATGTATAAAGTGAAATATGCAAAATTTTGCAATGTTTTTTTTTAAGTTGATTTCAGTTCCTGGATTCAGTTGTTGTTTAACACATTAGGAAAGGGTCATTTTTCTATTTTGCATTTTTCCCCCTTTCTTTTTCATATTGCAATTAAAATGTAATGAAGGTCATTACTTCCAAAATCTCTTATTTCTGCGGACTGCTTCTCCAATGTTTTTTAGAAATATTTTTAAAAGTTTTTATATTTTGACATTTCAAAGTTTATTTGTTTTTAGATTTGTAAATTATTATTACTTGTAAAAAGCAAATTTGTAAAAATTGTTTTGTAGCAATTATGATAATTCTCTTTCCAACATAAATTTTTGCGTCTGCAGTCCTAGTTTAAATTTAATCAATTTGGAAATGTGTTTTTGTAAAATCATTACTAACAATGATTAAAAAGTTAAATATGCCTTACATAACATCGTGTTTTTTGTTTTGTTTTTGAAATTAAAAATTTTTTAAAAGAAATTGTGTTTTGTTTATTGTATGTTCTTCGATTTTTAAAAATTATAAATTTTGCATATTTGTAATGTGCACTGAAATGGAAAAAAAATCAATTGCTGAATCACTTTTTTATGTATATTAAAGAATAAATACATATTTTCCGTTTTCTTATTTTCATTTAATGCCTCTCATGTAATGATAGTATTTGATTAATCTGTAGTGTTAAAATTTACAGTTTTTGCCATTAAAGTGAATTATTAGTAATTATGAAAGACAAGATTATATATCTATCATTTTTATAACATTGTTTTACGTAAATTAAACTCAAGAATTTAATATTTGTGAAAATGCATTATAGATTTTTGTTTACATAAGTTGAACACTCATTAATCCTGCAACGACTGATCTCCCTTCTCTTTAAACCACATTGATGGGCCTCTCTCACATTCCCCCTACAACTTCTGATTGGAAGGAACATGGATCTGCATCCTCAGTCTTGGTCCCAACCATCATTGGCTCTTCTGGAACAAAGGCCTGTCTGGACTGCGACCCTCTTGTCGCTATATATTGAAAATCATATGATCAACGTTTCTTAAACCAGTGGTCATGTGATTTGCAGCTGAGGCTGCTAAAATTTTTGTTATACACTCAGGAACATTGAAAATAGCGACCCAAGAAGGAAGCTAAGTACAATTACGAAACTTTGCAAATAAGTAAGTACAGCATAATGTGATATCAAATGATCCAAGTTTTGTGCCAATACACATGCTCATACACGCCAAGGTGGTGCTACAATCAGGAAGAGGGTGCTATATAAGCCAGCGCAAATTCGAAGACTTATTAATGTGACGATTACCTGCCGATTGTAGGAAGACTTTGGTAAGCGAAACATGCCAGGTAAACGTGCTAGAAGACATTTCTCACAGTTCGACCCCATGTAGGACCTTTCCTAAATGGTCTCCCAGGGGCAATTTTCCAGCAAGATAATGCTCGTCTGCATACAGCAAGAGTTTCTCAAGACTTCCTACGTCATTTTCAGACTTCCATGCATGGCCGGCTCCCCCGATTTGTCCCCTGTAGAGCACGTGTGGGATCAGCTAAAACGGCAGATGCCATCGTGTCACTCTGTACATGATTTAGAGTTGGCTCTTCAAGATTTGTGGGCTCATCTGCCTCAGGACAACATAAGGTGTCTAATCAACTCAATGCCGGACCGTGTGGCGGCATGTATTGCAGCTGGAGGTGGTTCAACGCACTATTGAAGTTGCCCAGTATTTTTGTCGTTGCACACCCTGTATTCCTTTAATTGTCTTGTTTTTGAGATCATTTCAATCTCTCATCTGTGTCATTATGTGTATTAAATTTCATTTCAATCCGATGCTTTCTTCTTGGGGCGCTATTTTCAATGTTCCTGAGTGTATCTTGTTGCATAACACAACTTGTTCATCATTAATGATAACTCTTTAGATTCTCACTGTAGTATCCAACAAATCGAAGGGGAATATTGAGGAAGTACTACATACTTCGGTGTCGACTATTATTCGAAGATTTAATAACCATTAAAAGTAATCATCCCATTGATGTGGCCAAGGTAACAGGCTCATGGTCAACATGTCATGCATTGGAGACTAATACTGCAGTGCTTGGCTTGTGCACGTTAAATATGTCGAGGTTTAAATGAGATGATGAAAACGAGCAACATCATCCCCTGGATTAGATGATGCTGAAAGTGACATCAACTCAAAATGCAGCAATTATCCTACAGACTGAGCAATCTGGGGATGAAAATCGCAATATCTCGCTTTAGGATTTCATGCTTGGAAAAGAAAAGCTGGAATCTTCATCCTTCATGTACAGATATTCAAGGGAGAACATTGATACATTCCTGCCAAAGTGAAAGTAATGGCATAAGAGCAAAAAACAGGAATAGACCTGTTGGGAGATTTTTTTCCCTAGATTTACTTGTGGAACAAATAGTGAATATTTAAATAAGTCTCATTATTGCTGGGCTAGGAGCTACTCCCAAATTTTAAAAATCTGAAATACTACAAAGCCTGCAGTTCTTCACTTGGTTTTTTAAGAAAAAGTGGGTTTACAAGCCAACAAAGAAAAGCAAACTTGTTTTGGTTATTTCAACTCTCCACAATAATTAGGAAATTGAAGAAACCACTAGTAATATCAAACTTTTATGATCTTACTAAAGGCAGTGTAGATGCTCCTCCTTATTCTATGTTTAAAATAAGTTAATGGCCTGTGGGAATTTTTTTTTTCATCTGTTAAATGGAAGAATAAATTGTCAAATTATATTCAAGCAGGGATTACTAAGAAATGGTCATTACTAAAACAAGTCTTAATGAAATATTTATATGCCAGATTCAGGTAATCTGAATATAAAAGAGGGGAGAGGGTGAAATGGCTTATTAGTACACAAGACAGCAAGAAAGGCTAGATGAAATAAAACCTGTTTTTATTTTATTTCTGCCCAAGAAAAAGGAAAAAACAAAGAAATGCTGTATAAAGTAACAAATCTATCCTAATTACACCATATATATATATATGTAACTTCTGCACTAATTTAGATGAGTGATTCAAAATATGTGAGTTTTAATTAGTTTTTCATATTTAGGATACAATCTATGCAATGATGTATATGTTAGCATAGATTTTATGCTAACATATGCATAATAATTCTTCAAACTATTTACAGTTACAAAATGAAACTGACACACATATTTTTCAATCAATTATTTTCTCATTATTAATATACATTCTGCAAAGGCTTCATAATAGAAGAATAAACTTTTTCAATAAAAAATTTCAAATATTTTTATTTAGCATTTTATAATAAATTATATATACTTTCTTTACAAAACTTCATTAGAATTAACTATGTATTAATAAAATAAATCATTAACATATATAGTAGTTCTTTAAGAAAATATTAAATTTCTAAATTACAAGCTTCCTTTGATGTAATACGACTGTTGTGGAGAACATTTGCAGTAAGTTCGAAGTGGATGAAAATATCGGTAAACAAGTAAAATGCTAACTTCTAAGGGTTTCAAGTCTTTCTTGCATATCAGCAAAATCTTCAGTTTTAGAAGTTGTAGCCGTTGCTCCTTCAACTTCTGTTTCAGGCAAGGATTCTGATACTGCTGCTGGAGCAGTTCCCAATTGACCTAAATATACAAAAGGAAATTTAATTCTGCATGCATATTTAGCAGAGATAAAGATTAATGTTGTAATGTAATTGCATAAAGGTTTTTTACATTGATTAAAGTAATTTTAGAGGAAAAGAACATATCGTCCTATTTTACAATTGTACATATTATCAAGATATATTAAAAATTCGAATTACTTTAGATTTGAAAATTATATCTATTCATTTAAATAAAATTTCATTTAATCACTTGATATTGAAAAGATTCAAGTATTCTCTGATAGAAATAAAAACAAAGGAGGGGAAAAATTTATACCAGCTGTCAGCTCCCATAAAACCTTATCAACTTCTTCCTGAGCTTCTTCCTCAAGTTCATCATCGTCTAAATTATCGAAAGAATCCTCCATCATTTCTTCGATTATCCCAGCCTGCAAATCATTAATGTTAAATATATATATTGATTCTGTTTGTGAATGAAATTGCACATTTTGCAATACTCATTAGCTACCAGCTATTTCTAGTCTAATAAATGTATGATCGGTGATAAATTAAGCGAATGAGGAGTATTCCTTGGAAAGTCCTCGCATATGCGAATAAATTTATATTATACTCATGTCCATAAATTAAGGATAATTCAGAATCACACAGACATTGAACTTTAAAATAAAAATTTCACCTTTAGAATTATCATACACATCTTGAAGAATATGCAAATTACAGGAAACCACCAGATGGCGCGGATAGTACGTCAAAATGACAGTGTAAGAGAGGGGTATATAAGGAATGGTGGCAAAGTAAAATTGTTCACAGGCGCTTTAAAAGCCTTTCAGTGCAATAACCGCATAGTTATGGCACAAAGGAAGCATTTGGATGATTTTTTATGTGGTAGAATTGGTTGATTGAATATTAACGTCGCCCTGTTCAACTACACGAGGGCTTTTGGCGACGGACCACGTAATTTTGAACCATGGTCAAGTGACGTGGACGACACCTGAGCTGGCACCCCCTCTCCTAACTACCACACCAACGGGAGGACGTTTCAGCTCTCGACAGGTAGAATTATTGGACGTACCCACCTGAAAGTATCCGAGGAACTTGGAATCGCCCAGAGTGTCATCTCCAGGCTTTGGCAACGATTCCAAGATGATGGTAAAGTGAGTAGATGTTACAGCACAGGTCGCCTCCGAGTTACAACGCCGAATGAGGACCGGTATTTGGCAGTTACTGCCAAAAGAAACAGACGGAGCACAGCATCAGACCTGTCTCGTCAGCTACCGGTACGACAGTTTCAAGGCAGGCGCTTAGGGCACATTGGTCTATAAGCTCGTAGGCCTGTCAGATGTGTTACACTTACCGAAACTCACTGTCGTCTGCGATTACTGGAGTAGAGAGCATGCATTGTGGACACCACAACAGTGGTCTTGTGTGATGTTTTCCGACAAGTCCAGGTTTAGTTTGCAGTCTGATTCTCGCAGGACTTGAATATAGAGAGCGCCAGGTACCAGTTTCCACCAAGTGAACACCATTGAACGACACCGTTACGGTGGTGCAGGATGGCTCGTTTGGGGAGGAATTATTCTTGGTTCCAGAACTGACCTGCATGTTCAGAGTGTAAGGATGACAGGCCACATCTATCGGATGTCAATCTGGAACAACATGCACGTTTGTTTCGGGACGCCATGTGTGCTGAATTTCTGTTTATGGATGAAAACGCCTGTCCTCATCGTGCAAACATTGTAGACGAATGCCTTCAGTCGGAGGATATCACCTGTTTGGTTTGGCCAGCATACTGAACAAACTTGAATCCAATAGAGCATGTGTGGGATATGCTTAGACGACGAATTGCAGCCCATCAACCCCCTCCCACCTGTCTACCGGAACTTCGGGGGGCATTGCTTGATGAGTGGTATAATATTCCCCAAGATCAGATGGATAATTTGATACTCAGAATGCCTAGGCGTTGTAAGACCTGTATTGCATCGTCCGGGAGACATACTCCGTGTTAACCATCATACTAACCATGTTATAGTGTTTTTTGTAAATAGGTTATTTTTTGAAATTTGCTCCAGGGAGTAAAAATCGCAATTTTTATTAATTATGTCAAACATATAGCATCTTTTTTGCTCTTTACCTTTTGTTTGATAAATATACTTTACAAATAAGTCAAATTTGTTTTGCTTCTGTCTCTTTCTTTGCCTGAACTTCATTATCCTTACTTTATGGACATGAGTGTATAAGTACTGTTATGAAAAGCACAACACAGCAATAAGCTTTAACATTTCTTGAGCCATTACTTTGAATAATGGGTTTGTGTGTACTACCCAGATCATATAATTAAGAACAATAATTGTCATTGTTTAATTTTTTTTCATTCAATAAAAACATCACTTTTCAAAATATTTCCATGCAACCAACAGCAAATCAGAGGGCTCCACTGATAGTGTTGTCGTTGGAGCTCCCCTCACACCAAAATGGCTTCGGTACCCTCTTAAGGGAGCAAGTCATCTCTTGGTATGGCTTTTTCACACACGAATAGTGCTACCTCTTTGGTCAGGCACACAACTCTTCTCCGGCTCCAATAGGCTGAGAAAAACTTCAGCAATATTAATGTCTGCAATAGCTAAACATTTGGTAGCTTGGAAAAATTTTTTCTTTTTAACTTTAATACTTCTGAAACATATAAAAGTAATTTTAATTCAATTATGAATGAAATCCATTAAATTTTCCTAATAACTAATTTTCACTTATGGGAAAATAAATCATTTTCATGTTGCCTTATATACCCTCATAGAGGAAATAAAGTCCCTACAGGGTGAAGTGCTTCAAATATACCTCCAGCTATGCCAGGAACTGTGAGTACTTATTGTTCAGAGCTGTTTCTAAGTTTGTGGGTGGTGGACAATACTCTGCGATGGCATTTTCCGTTAAAAGAAAAGAAGTGAACTTGTCTATGGAGCAAAAGTTGGGTGCATTAAAGAGACTGGTTAAGGAGTTGGCAAATAAGCAATTGGAAACTGGAAGAAATGGACAAGAAATCGAGTCGTGGTGTGTCAACAGAATGTGTATAAAAACAATAAAAGGAAATGAGGAAAGTGAAGAACTTGACACTTTTTTGCCAAACGAAAGAGAGGGGCACGCCAATCTTTCAAGAGAAGGCCTGGAAATTTTATGAAGAATTTTAAAAAGACAACGATCCTAAATTTGTATTGTGTTTAATGGGTTTGGAAATGATCGGCTGCATATTACTTTTTAAATTAATTTAATTACATCATGAGATTCATGACACAATACAAGAACATTACATTTATATACAAGATTACTTATAATTCAATTCTAAGAGTGGTGTTTACAAATTCGGAATGATTCCGATACATTTACAATTATCAGTTGAAGAACTGGTTACAGTTAAATATATCACAATTTGTCATAAGCGCTGGCTCGATCGCTGAAAGATACACTAAGGAGTCTGGCAGCTTAGTATGTCTCAGTTTAAGGAATTTTTTAGAAATTTATCCAAACTGACCAGAGAGTAATAGTACAGGGTTAAGTTACAAACTATTACCAGCGAAAAGTCTTACTTTCGAGGAAGAACACTCAGCCCCAGGTTTTAAGAGGAGCAAGGAGAGTGTGACAATCCTAGCATCCAATAATGTAAAAGTTGAGTGCAAATTAAAGTTGGGCTTATAGGAAAATCAAAGAAACCACGTGCATTTAAGAACATTTGGTTTCAAAAGGATTTGGTTCAAACTTTTCGTTTGGTACCGAAAACTGTCACATGTCTGGATAAGTTGTGTAATTTTCAAAGAATGGTTCCATGAAGTCTTTGTTCCATTGGTGGAGCAGTTTTTAAAATCTTAAAACCTACCAAGAAAGGCTATTCTGATTTTGAACAATGCGTCTTTGCAACCTAACATTTAAGAGTTAAAAAATGGCGATGTCACAGTGTTATGCCCATCAATGGACAAAGGAGCTCAAGAGAAGATATAGGCGCAAGCTGTTACCCTCCCTTTCTACAAACGATGGTCAAGGACTTATCCAGAACTTAAAGAAAATTAATCTATTAGATGTTGTTGGCTGGGTTGCGGACTCCTGGAACGAGTTACAATCATTACGATTAGTTCGTCCCTGGTGAAAACTACTTAGTCACGAGGGAAATGAGTTCATTAAAGATGATGACGCAAAAGCCGATGAAAATGATGTCGAACAGTGGTTCCAGAACGATACGGAGCAAAACATGTTCGATGCAGGAATTTTCGCTGCTGTCACAGTTAAATGAAAAATGACAGTGATAAAGGCGTTAACGTTGAGAACACCGTACAAATTCCAAGAATATAACATAGTGAGGGGCTGTGGAAACTGTTTTTCAGTACTTTGAACAAGGTGTTTCGTTGTCGTGATGAAGCAGCAAAACGCAGAAAGCAGTACGGAAGACAACACGTCATTTACGCATTTAAAAAGTAGCCAGTTTTTGCAAAGTCAGCTTTTTAATTTCCATCAAAGACAGCGTTATGCCTTCATAAAGTATTTTTCTGAGGTGTGTTCTGATCAGGTAAATTACTGTATACTTACGTATTCAATAATTTTCATGAAGTAAATGTGCTCTATGTCTTCATAAAGTACGTACTTTTTGTTTGTTTAAGGGTATTTGAGAAGTTAATTTACTGTTGTATTCTTAAGCAAACAATACATACAATTGCAGTACCATATTTTCTGGAGAAACACACATACTTATTCTTTCCTAATCCCATTCTTGATACCCCAGTATTTTTACAAATTCGGTCACCGTTCCTTCCACATTAGGCCATGTTTTCTGCACTCCACTGTAGTAAGCATATTAATTGTGTGTGTGTAAAAATTTTAATTTTTAGATATTTTTAATAAACATACATTCATGCCAACTTCATTTTATTTTACTCAAGACATTTTTACCTACCATAAATAAAATACATAAATGTAGAAATTATATGTGAATGAGAGAAACAGAAAATAATTGATAAAAATATTTTTTAGTAAATTACTTATACTCTCTAATTAAGTGTTTTCATCCCACAGCAATATAATGGGAAAAAGAAAAGTCCAGTTTATAGTTACTATTTTACTTTCAAAATAAGTACTCACAAATTTATAGAAAATGTATTGAAATGTATTTTAAAATAATATACACTTTAATGGAATTATAATAATGCATGAATCTTAGATTTTCATTTTTTCACAGAATGGCAGATTTACATGTTTTCAGACTCAAGCTTTGAAAATCACAAAGTATTTAACATTCAGATGAACAAATAAATGCCTTCATTAAGTGTTTTCCTACATCTTTAAAAAATATTTTCATGACTTTTTCCTAAAAGAATGCAAGTAAAAACTGTAAGAGAACTTCTATACAAAAATTGCATGCAAATACATATGAATTAAAATAAACATATGTTTCCATGCAATTTATTGAATATTATGTTAACATTTTATTTTTGAAGTGCAATATAA
Source organism: Trichonephila clavipes (assembly GCA_019973935.1). Lineage (NCBI taxonomy): Eukaryota > Metazoa > Arthropoda > Arachnida > Araneae > Nephilidae > Trichonephila > Trichonephila clavipes. The sequence continues at coordinate 78,936 of BMAU01020447.1, forward strand.
TCTCATACAGACAAAAAATGATAATAAATTATTACTCAACCAAGCAATTATTTAATTTTACCAATATCTGTAACATGTGTAAGTAAGTGTGTATCAATGAACAAGATAAAAATATGTATATGTTCTAGAAAAAAAACTTACATTCATAAGAGAATTGGTATTTTAATACATGGGAGGGGAAAAAAACACATTAACAGCTATTTCCAAATTTTCCAACAAACTTACTTTCATCATCTCCTTTGACATCTCTTGCATTGTTTTTGCAATCTCTGGTACCTTCATCAGCTGCTGCATGCTTTTCATGACTTCGGTGCTTTTTTCTAATGCTCCAGCAACACGTATACAAGCTGCAAAACCATTTGATTGAATAAATTAACCCTTTCTAAGGCTGTGGCAAGTATACTTACCACCAATTGCATTAATTTTTAAATTTCCATAGTAAGCAGCTATTTTATTATATTTCATTTGTGCTGTCATCCATTAATAACTTCAGAAAATTATACTCTTAAACTTTGTTACCAACCCCCTCCCCCACATAATAACAGGATTAAAAACTTCCTCATTGATCTAGCAATTTCATGAAAAATAATATTATTTGTTATCTATGAATAAAAAAAAACTTTATATAACATGCAATTCTTCTTCCTGTTTGTAGTATTTACAAAATATATTTTATAAATATAAAACAAAAAAGAAATAAAAAAACAATAATTTCCTACTTTTGAATAGGTCCCAATGGGCAGTGGTAAATATACTTATTACCAAAAAGGTGTGTTAAAAACCAAATAAATTTGATGTAATAAGCTAAATGAGTTTCTCTTCTTAAATCAATCTCAATTCCACAAATATTTTAATATACCTTTACTAGAAATAAATGGCCCATTAAAGGGTTAACAAATAATAATGTAACAAATATAATATAAGGGTTGTCCAAATGAAAAGTAGACAAATGCAATTGTGTCAGAAGGATTGTCTTCCACGAGGCATAGGTAAACAGAATTACACAAAAAAAAAACAAAATGCATGAAAAAACAATTGCAGTACTTCAAATTGTCAATCTATTCTCCCCTTATATAGCATTTGTGGGTGGTGCTACAGTCCCCTGTGATGTGCATCTGCACTATAATGCTAATGATTTGCATACTTCAGCACCCCCAATGCATGATGTAAATTTCATATGGTGTGCATGCTTCCTTCAAGGTGTTGCATTTTGTGTGGCCAGCAGTGTCATTGAAAACTGTTTGTGCATGTGGATCTTTCATTTGAATACACCTCATATATAATAACTTTCTGATTAAATGTTTGTAATTTAAATAAACAGATATTCTAATGATATAACTCTATTATTATTTCATTGAAAATTATTCAAAAACAGAAACTTAAATGGGAGGGGGCATTATTTTATTTTGAATATAAGTCATGTGGCTTAATTCAGAATTATCAATACATCACATCAACAAAAAATATTTCACATTAAGCTTCAATTTTGAATTTTTTTTCCCCGATTACTTCAAATTTAAGCAGCAGACACATAAAACAAGTATAATGAACCATTTTTACCTAGCTGGTGATTCATGCTCATCATCACCGAGTTGATTTGAGCTTTAGACGTATGGATCCTTCTAATAGCATTTCGTGATCTTACAATTTCTTTTGCTAAAATTTTAGCCACATCAGTATCGCCTTTTTTAGCAGCTTCTTTTAATGTTTTTTTTACTTTGTCTTCCTCACGTTGAATTGCTCTGATCTGACGATCCAGTTGATATCCTTCTTTGCGGAGTTTTGCAGTCCATTCACGAACCTAACAAGCAGATTAAACACATATTCTAGAATAACTTCCATTATTTCAAGTAATAAAAAAAATCAGTATATTGATGGGAAATTTTTTAAAAATAAATCTTTCAACAATTCTTTTTATACAGAAGACATTTCACTCTCACTGCCTTACTGCTAATTTTAAGATTTTTTTTCAAAACCAATTAAGTTCTTGGGAGGATATGGAGATAAAATTTCGAGGCTATTTTTAAAAGAGTACTATGATCATTAAAATTTTTTTTGTATCTTTAGGTACCCTGATGGAGCAACTTTTTAATAAATGATTAATAAGTTAGGAGAAAAATTACAATGAGGTACATTTGTAATATAAATATTAGCACTCAAAACAAGAAAATTAACATTTATGCTTTGAGCTTAAAATCTGCTTTGAAAAAAAAGAGATAAAATATATAGAGTAAGAAAAATGCAAGGAAAATTTACTAAAAATTTTAAACTAATGTATTCATAAATAATAACACATTTGAAGTGCATTCATTGTAAATAAGATTTAATTTTTAAAAAATTTGATAATATTTCACTTCAATTATTAGATGAATTTTTAATAATTCTAATGTGCAGCAAAATTTGTTGATATTTTTATTTTTCTTAGTTTCTGTTTGATTTAGTGATTAAAAATACCTTGTTATATCTTTTAACACTACATACTTTTCAAATAATCAGTCCTCAATAGGATATAAGCAAATGTTTTAGAGTGATTGAATAAATCCAAGATGGAAGCTACGACACAAATTTATATGTGAAATTAGTTAAAACCTTTTTTTATTGAACTAAATGATGGATTTCCCAGTATTATCAGTACAATAATCAAAAATGAAATGTAGGGCTCATTTCAGAGAGATTTTTAAGTTAGTTCTTTGAAATTATAATTTTTCTACTTTGTATTTTTAATCAACCATCAACAAAAAGTCAACAGTTTTTTCTTATTTAATTTATTAGTTAAAAAAAAAGACTTATTTCTTTGAAATAAACTAACATGAGTGTGTGTTTCTTTCCCCCTCAATTTTTAAACCTTTAATACTGAAATTGAATTATAAAATTTTTTATTAAATCATCAAATCAATTAGTCATAAATTACAATCTTAAAAATAGTAACATTTAAAGTTATAAAATGAGACACTTCGTTAACACCAAAATAAAATGGAAATATTAAAGACACACACACACATAAAATCATATAAAAACTTCCAGCACTGGCTCCTAAAATTGATTTAATTTCTTTTTAAAAAAGTCCAAAATAAGAAAAATGAAAATATACTCCTGTCATTTAATCTTTATACTTATGCTTAAAAAATAATTATGTTTATAAATGAAAGGCAAGAAAACAAAAGTAAATATTTAATATTTCTTTAACAATACAATTTTTTAAATGCGCAACTATAAAACTGTGTGTCACAAAATTAATAATAACTTTGTTGGTATAAAAATATATCTAACCAAAAAAAATAAATAAATAAACCTGGGAAATTTTTTTAGAGTATTTTGCAAGAGCAAATGAAGACTGAAAATTAGGCAAGTTTGTGATTTAAATTTCTCAAGAGAAAGTATAATTTTACTTGAAATTCAGATGATAGTTAAGAAAAATTTAGAAAATATTGAGATATTTTGAATATAGAAAATACCTGAAAATCTTTCAGAAAAACACTTAAGATTCATTTTTATAGCAATTAACTTAACTCAGTGGCACAACAGCCCAAGAGGGCTTGGGCTACTTAGACAACTCAATATATGTGGCCTTGGGCCCTGAGGTGTAGGAGCATATGTTCAGGTCAGGTGGACAGTCTGATGTGAAACCCTCAGTGTTAAGTTCCCAAGCAAGCTTGCTAGTCATTTATAGACCCACTGAAGGGATGAAAGGCTGAGTCAACCTTGCCCAGCCCGGGGTTTGAACCTCAGACCTGTGGTATGGAAGCGCGATGCAACCCCCCCTTTTATAGCAATTAGACATACAAAAATTGAATCTTCAAGTTTACAATAACAAGGCAAATCATTTGATGAGTAAATTATTATCACAAATAAGCCTACAAGCATAATCTCACATTATATTTTCATTAGAAAGTATGCTTCTATATTATTCTTAAATTTACTTAAGCGAGCCATCAGGACTAACTTTCAAAGGGCCTCCAGTACCCCATTCTGCCACAGTTAATCATCAGTCTTATCCAGTTTCATATAACTTTCAGATTTAAGACTGTCAGGGCGCAGGATTTGTGCCAGTGCCGATTTAAGCTCATTTCAGGCTCTGTACACAGAAGATCTAATAAATAATAATAAATTTCAAAGCATGAGATGCAAAGGACACAGTCACAGGTAACAGTACATATCCATCATCACTGCTCTCAGATTCACTAATTGAATTTTCAAAACAATCAGCAATTTCAGAATCACTCTCAGATCCATTTATACTTAAAGTAGAATCTGATTCACTTCCTGACTAACTCCATAATGTATACACTATTAAAAAATATATGTTTATTTTATCATCGAACGCAGCCCATGTGTATTCACGAAGAGTGGAAACAAGTAACTGAGCTATGGTTGCACAAACATATCTCTAATATACATGTTTGATTGTGCTAACATCTATTTTAAAATAAAATAGCTATCTCTAAACATGTTATTAATAATCTGGTACTGCCATCTGGTGAAAAATAAACATGATTCTGGGCATGAGAAATGGATAGTTTTAATCTATTTAGCATGCTACTTTTGAACACTCCCGCCTGGAAATATCATGGGTGCGAGAAATAGAGGGAGAAATTTTACCCCATGATTTTGGCGGGAGCGAGAAGGAAGAGGTTAATAAGTTAAGATGTGGTAGTCAAATGTATGTGAAATTAAATGTACACACTATACAATTTATTCCAAAATTACTGAAAAGTTAGAAATGCATGATCTTAACTGTGGACAGATGATTAAAAATTCAGTATTAAAAAAATAATAAAAACACTTTGGAATTCACTATAAAGCAAATGAACAAAGATTTAAAAAATAAATAAAAATTGTTAATCTAATATCATACTATCAAGATTTTTTTTTAAAAAAATAGTGTAATAATTGGCATTAAAAAAACACAGCATTAATTGAAATATCAAAAATATTTTCAAATTAAAATTTTTGAGCATAACTTTTCAGATATTACAAGAATTTGCTTTTATTTATCATTTAAGAGAAGAAAAATCTATACAAATTTTTTCAAATAGACAAGTTTTGCACAGTCATCATTTAGTCAGGCTGCTCTATGAATTTCAAAGGGCCCTTGTGTCTTTTTGGCTATCTATGTATATCATTGCTTATATATACACAATGATTTAAATATTTTTCATGGTTTATAATCATATATTTTTTATTCCTTTACAAAAACATTAAGGCATAACCCACCACAGTCAAGTATTGCTTAAAAAAAGTTGATTGATCAAAAGTTAGTAAGAAAATACACTTTACAAGAAACAAACATAATCTAGCCATTGAAAGGGGTATAGATTACCTTTATAAATTAGAAAACAGTAATTGGCCCATGTTGTGCAAAATTAAAGGTGTCTAAACTAGATGATTATTTTAATAATATAAAAAAATGAAACATATGAACATATTTATATATATTAAAAATATTTGCCATAAATAACATTTCTTTGAAAACAGTGAGAAAAATAATTCACTTTAAGTTAAAAATTATAATTTCCAGATAAATAAAAGATAATGTTAAATTAGGTGGGAGTAGGCAATAAATCGCTAAATGTTGCTATTGGTCACAGATGAAATATTGGCAATTTTAATCAATTCCTGTCATTCTCTGCAAGATTTTCAGTAGAAAAATTTAGTAACAATAGTAACAACAAACACTATAGACTTTTTATTTGTGCATATTTTATGTGTGGTCACCCAAAGTGAAATCTGTGTCCAGATTATTGAACAATTCCAATTAAAAGATGAAATTTTATGGTAGTGTGTTGTGAAGCACACACAAACAACTTTTACATACTTTATATAAAGTATACTACAACTGATAGACATTGTAATGAATTACAATAGTGCTAGGCTTATAGTACAAAATTAACTGAAGTGCATAACACAAAGCTTACTAAAAATGAAAATTCACTCAAGTCATAATTTTAAATAGTTTTTCTACAATACAGCATCCACACACTATTACATAGAGAGAATTCTATATATCATATTTCCTACAGTATTGCAGTTACAATATGGTTGGAAGATAAATGATATATACTCCACATGTATTCTTACATAAAAATGTTATACCAAATGTTGAATACTTTTACTATATCAATTACCATTATTATTAGTAGCAGTATGTGTGTTCCCTAAAGTCCTTAAACACATAAAATCTGATATACCATTGCATACATTCAGTTATTATAAACTGAAGAGAATGACAATTTTTTTAAATACAGGTGATTTATTTATACTGACTAGTTTAGAGGACAAGTAAAAAACAAGAATTCATAGAAGATAACATTTCTTAAATATGTAAGTAAAATCCATTTCTCAGTTGTTGTTTTTTTCAAGTGAAAGAGGTAGTTTCCCTTGTTTCGTAGAAAAGAGGCTATTTTGGCTTTAAAATACCCTCGAAATAGCATGTGTGATATGAACCAGTTTTGTTTTCATTAAGTTCTTGTGAATGTTTTTGTTGCATTGATTTTTATTAAATACATAACTTAATTTTCTTGAATATATGTTTTTTCCCCCTTTCTCTTTTGCAGTATTCTTTAACACGAAAAAATATTTCAGTCCTCTTAGTTTCGTGATAATTGATTTTCACTGCATATTTTTGTAGGTATTTGCTTACTATATTGAAGTGAAATTATGGATACCAGAGCAGTTATTGACGAGTACCAAAATATTTTTTTTACAGAGCATGTGGGCTATGCTTTTCATTATTATGTGCAAAAATACTATTCAAATTATCACTTTTGGTCAATTTTGTTTTCTAAGAATGTAGATTTAGGGATGATCTTATTGAAAATTTGGCTTATTTTGACCGATATTAAATGTGAGAAATAATAAAAAAGTTGTTTCGAAAAGAGTATCAAATTAGGTAACCAAATTTTTTATTGCAGGTCTTATTGTGCAAATTCACACTCTTGGACATATTTTACTGGCTGCAAATTATGAAGGTCCATTATTTTGCATTTTATATATATGAATTTTTTAAATGCTCTTTGTTCAGTGAAATTTAAAGAGCTCAAAATTTTTATTTCAAATTCCTCATATTCTATATTTTTTACCTAGAGCTCATATGTTAAGCGATATTTTCTCTGAATCCTGTAAGCACACCTATTGTTAGTTCATTACTTTTACCTTTTTTCTAATATATGCAATTTTATTGTCGTGGCGGGCTTATCGCGATTTCAACCAATTATCCTCTAGGGTTTCTTTGGGGCCAGAACGGCAATTCTTTCCAACCAACTCAAGAAGAGAAGTTTTGAATATTCAAATTAGGAATCTTATAAATAGTAGAAGTTTAGCGTACGCGAGGTAGCTATGAGAAGTTAAGAGATACGAGGTCTATGTTTTGCCAGTGCTTAAGTTAAAGTGAGAGGAAATCCCGACTTCAAGATTTAAGCTATCCAATTCTGTGCAGTCACGTTTAAGGTGGATATCATTCCACAAGGATAAAAGCCACATCAGTTAGAATCAAGCGAATTGCTGTTTATCCAAGATATAGCAGTAGGACTGTTAAATCAAGTTATTAAGAACTGTGTAGTTACTGAAGTTAGAAGTAGTCGGTACAGTTAGATATAGTGCTCCATTAAGCGATTATTTGGTAATACGAATTGTGTCACTCCAGATTAACTTGAATAGAATATTATTATTATTATTGTATACTGATTAAATTAAGATCTTAATAAAGAGATATTAAGATAAACGATATGGCTGCTTCTTCGTTCCTTCCCACAGATCTTGGTCGCGAGGATAATGTACAAGTGGGGCACCCTTGACAGGGTGCCTTACACTGTATTTACTCGATTCATGAAGAGGCAGTACTTTTATCCTTCCATATCCCATGCTTTCAGAGATAGGTAGTGATTTTGGATAATAAACTACTTGCCACCTATATAATATTATCTGGAAATTTCAAAAGCGCACAAAACACGGGGGAGCAGTACGATATCAAATAAGTTCCCATAATTTGGCGACTTATAAAGATCGCCAAGAAATACCCTATATTTTCTTTTCATCCACTTTTGTAACTTTAATAACTCCTAAAATCCCCCAACAAATACAATTCACTCCAACTAATTAGCACCCAATTTTATAAATGGGTTAAAAATAAAAATAAAAACTTATATACTTTTTCATATTTAAAACAATTTTTTCTGGAAGATGCGATTAATTTTTCACAAATCTAACTACATATAAGTATTTTTTTATTATATAAAGGGGGGTACAAAATTTCCTTACTTTTGCTGAAGTTTCGTAATAAAAATATCGAACTATTTTTTTATTACCAAATAACTTTTAGTTAGGCGTTTTCACTTTTAAAAAAGTGTACACTGACACAAATTTAGACGTAACTACAACACTTTTTACTTTTTATATAACAGTACACACCTGATCCTTAGGAGGTTTTTCATTTTTCCCAAAAAGGCCCATTGAATTAATTTTGCTTATAGTGACCTTACAAAAAAAAAAATTACAGAATCATATCACTGTTTATACATTAACATTGATTAGCTTCGTTTCAAATGACAAACTTAGCATAACGTTAAATAAAGAGCACTTTTTGAGTTCCTCTTCGGCACGGTCAAAGGAAAAGAGGTTGCTTGTCATTGGTAGATGTGCAATGACGTCATTATTCTCAGTTGCCTGGTTTGGCGTTATAGCATTTTTCTATGCCCTAGTGCAGTGATTTTCAACCTTTTTTTTTGTTGCGGCACATATTTAACGATTTCAAAATTTGGAGGCACACAAAGAAAAAGATAAAAATTATTTACTTACTATAACACACTGCATAAATAGTTTATGACAAAAATTTTAAATATACGAAATAAACTAATATATACTACAATAATAACTAAACGTTTATTAAGGGATTAATTACAAGCTAATAATAAAAATATTTTTAATGCGAAATTTGAGCTTGATTTTTTTTGATAATTTCATTTATATTTGGTCGTAAAAATGACAATGCTACTCTCATATCGTCTTCTACATTGAACACTCTTGATCTTTTTTTAGTTTTAATGTTGGCTAATGCTGAAAATCCAAATTCACACAAATAAGTTGTGGAAAATTGTAATAATATGTTTAAGGCTTTTTTGGCTATCATTGGATAATCGCATCTGATGTTAATCCAAAATGAATTAATTGATTCTTCTGAATGTTTTAAAATTAAATCTCGATTATTGGAAAGCAAAATGAGTTCTTCCTCTTCATTCAAAGTTAAGTCAAATACAGAAGTATACGTTATGAGAAATGGATTACAAACAAAATCAAATTTCTTAATATCTAATTTTGGGAAATAATGAATAATTCTCTCCTCTAATGTTGTCAAATGATCAACAACAATTAATTTAATAGTTTTATAACTGTCTTTAGGGACTGACTCAAACTTTTCTAAATTGCCTTCCTGAGCTTTATTTTTCCATAAAGTTATTTATTTTTTTTGAATCCCACCAGCTTATCGGTTGAGTTTAAGATATTTTCATTAGGCCCTTGCATACTTGAATTGATGTTGTTAAAAATAACAAAAATGTCTGATAAGTAAGCCAGTTTAGTACACCATATTTGATCTTCCAAGAAATGAACAAATTCATAATTTTTATTTTGTTCAAAAAATATTTTCATTTCGTCTTTTAATTTCAGCACACGAGATATAACTTTTCCTCTGGACAACCATCTTACTTCTGTATGGAGTAACAAGGATTCGTACTTGGCTTCCATAGCTTGGCATAATTTACTAAATAATCTACTTTTTAATGGTCTTGATTTGATATAATTAACCATTTTAACACATTGTTCAGAACTATTTTCAAATCTGATGGCAAAAATTTTGTAACAAGTGCTTCTCGATGCAAAAACAATGGGTAACTAATATATCCTCATTCAGTTCTTTAACATGTGCTACAAATCCTTTTAGATGTCCAGTTATAGCTGGAGCACCATCTGTGCAAATGCCAATACATGACTTCCAAGAAACTTTAATTTCTTCTAAATATGAACTAATTACTTGAAAAATATGTTTACCAGTTGTAAAATCAGGTAACTCCCGACAACATAAAAATTGATTAATTATATCATTTTCGTGAATAAATCTAACGAATGCAATTAATTGAGCATTTCCTGTAATATATGTTGTTTCGTCGACTTGTAGAGCAAAATTCGAATTCGCAAGAGTTTTTGCAGTATTTTGCTCAATATTTTCTGACATATCTTTAATTCTGCGATGGATTGTATCATTTGAAAGTGGTATTTTGCAAATATCAGTATCAGCTGATCCACCAATCATTGTTTTTACAATTTTGCGACAAGCAGGTAATATAATTTCTTCAGCCAAATTGTGAGGTTTTAAGTTAACAGCAATCAATTCAGCTATTTCGTAAGAAGCTACTTGAGCCTTTTCAGAAGACACACATACTTGTTTTTCAAAAACTTTTACTTGCTTAATTTTTGATGATAAAGACCTTTCAAAGTAGCTTTTATCTTTTGTTGAAAGCGAAGGATGATTAGTCACCAAGTGACGTTGGAGTTTGCTAGAAACCATAGCACTATTTGATAATTTAAAACCACATATCACACACTCGGGAACAACTATGTCATTTTCCATTGTAGAGGTAAATCCAAATTTCAAAAAATCATCATTATATTTCCGATAGACAACGTATTTTTTTGAGCAAGAAGTATTTTTACTTGTGCCGGGGGTTGGCTCATTAACTTGGTCCCTAACGTTATCATTATCACTATTATCATCATTAAACTTTCTTTTTTTTAACCATTTATCCATTTTCAGAAGGATCTGCAAATAAATTAATGCAAAATATTACTACATGAATATAAATTAATATTAAACCGAATCACATACATTTGCCAATTTTAACGAAAGAAAAGGTGCAGTAACTACTATGCAACACCTTGTGAATCCCAACTATCACTAAAACAACACGTTTTGTACGCAGAAGTGGCAAGTGTGCGCCGACTTGAGACATATTCCTATTGCTATGCACGCCGCTTCATCATAATTTGGCACTAAGAAAAAACGCGTTGCAAAGCAAATAATAAAATAATTTATTTTTATGTGGATTTAAATATATATTCATGTTAAAAATATTTTTCTTTTTAAATGATATATAATTTAATAATATTAACATTATTATATATTTGCAAAATTTGGCGGCACACTTTTGAAATTTGGCGGCACACAAAAGTGCCGCGGCACAGTGGTTGAGAATCACTGCCCTAGTGGTTCATTGAAACATAAAAGTTTTGTCCCATTTTGGAGATTGTTTTTCAGGCAGGTTTTTCTTCCGAGTCTTGAGTATATGAATTAAATTCCCTTGCGTATGAAATTTTCACTGTAAAAATAATGTTCTTTTTTTTCATTCACGTAAATCAAAATATTTTTAATAGATTTAATTTTGTAGAAGAAATAGTATATATTTGAGCTTAGTAAATGAGGAACTTAATTACAAATAAAAAAAATTGTTATACAAGCTTTTAATAATCCATTTACTTAGATTAATAATACTTTGAAAATGAATTACATGTTACGAGTTTGATCCTTATGTAAGAAAAAAGAAGTCACTTATAAATAAAGAAAAAATTTATGTTTTTTTTTTTATAATATATATTTATTGGTAATATTAATGTACATTTTATAGGTGTAAATGAATTCATTCTTATATCAGATTGAATTTGTACAGGCAAGTGATATTTTAAATTATTAGCTAAGTTTCATTTTGGTAATTAGTGATTTGTTTTTTAAGTATGCGTGAAAGACTCATTTATTCACATTTTTAAAAAAATTCGTCCAATACTCTATTTCCTTTTAAATTTTAGAATTAAATTTACTGCAAAAGTTTTAGCTATTATAAGCTTAACTATATAAATAAACTCATGCTAAAATTTTTATTTTCTATCTTTAATAAAATACTATAAATAAAGTGATTCGTGGCTATTGTATAAGAAACACCTGACTGTGTTCTAACTTCCACATCACATCCATATTATTCATTCAAGTAATCATCGACACATTTATTCATATAATTCTCAATTTTTGCAATTATTTTAGAGGTTTTCTCTTCTATTATGCTCACACATATAAATCTTCATTCAGGGTTTAAAAAGAGTGTGAATCCCTTCATCAGTGGTTTGTTATAGAGAATAGTTTGTTTTTATAACAGGCAAGTTTAATGAAGATATAGTCATTAATGGAATTTGGATTCATCTTAAGAAATATTTACTGATCGGTGTTGTGTCACTCGAAGCGCATAAATTTTCTCCTTTCCTAAAGTATGTTTCCTCCTGTAAAGCTACCGTTCGAAAATTAATACGAAAATATGACATAAAATTAATTATACGTTTTCGAGCAAAAATAAAAATTAGCCATTAAATTATAATTTCCAAAAAACTTATTTAGATTTTGCATACTATCTTACAAGAATTTTCACATACTAATTATTCACTTTATTATAGCTACAATTAGAGATAATCAAGAAAGTATAATACGTAGCAGAAAACATTTAACGAAATCATTTAGAAAAATTTCTTTTTCCAGCATTTCCATTCTTAGAATAAATATATATATTTAAAGTAGTCCCTTGTTTATTTTAAAATATCCAGAAATGGGCTTAATTTTCGAGAAATATATATCTTTATCTTCACGTGTGTTCTGGTATCTTTTTAAAATGTATTTGCACTTTCTTTCCATTTTATTTCGTATTTATGAGCACAATAGCGTTGTAAGTATAAAGTACGCCGCGCTCTGTAAATTTTGGAAACACCACTATTATTATACGAAAATGTAAGAGTTTTTTTAAAAAAAATATTATTTGGCAGTTAAACCAACAAACTAAACATATACGTCTGAAATAAAATAACCGTAACAGTTATAGAAACAATTAATTATACCGTAAAAGCCGGCGTTTAACGCACAATTTGAACACAGAAAATAAGATCGAAATTCATGAGTGCGCATTATACTCTGGGGAAAAAATGTTACCTTTAAAAATAAGAAAAAGCTCATGGAAAAAAAATTAGACTTCTACGTAGTATATCGAAATACTGTGTTAAGTTAAAAGAAATCAAATTCCTCTCATCAACTGTAGATCTGGAAGAGTACACTATTTTTTTTTTTCTAAATCTTGGAATAATACCTTGAGTAAGTGATTTCAAAACATATAGAGCCAGGACATCAAACCGTATTTTTTTTTCGTTCAACTATAAAAAAAAAATATATCGTTTCTGTTCCGGTGTCCGTTCTGCCAAAAATAACGGTTTTCGGTTCAGATCTGAATGAATAATTTTATTTTACGTATATTTTCTTATTTGTACTACAAATATAATTCTATCGTAAACAAAAATGTAATTCTATCAAAATTTGGAAGACTTTTTATTTTTTCTTGAAAAGTCATCAACAAGTTCATTCAACTGAATTAAACTTGATTTCTACAAGTAGTTACATTAAGAACTGAAACAGAAAGTACTAGTGAACACAGTTGCGTACCTACCAATGGGTTAAGCGGTGCCGTGCACCAGGGCTCTCAACCTCAAGCGGGGCCTTCGCACCCTGACCACCAAGCAAGTCGAACTTGCGATAATTTCTCCCACATTTAATATATAAATATAAAAGGTTACAACATAACTGTAATCAGGCCAACTTAGTTAAAAATAATTTTGAACTTATTGAGAATTCCCTAAAATATTCTTTCCTTTCTATGGTGTTGCGAACTTTACTTATTGAAAAGTTTATATTATTTTTCAATTTTTTCATTTTTCCAACTGTTACTTGAAAATAAACTTCCACATGTGTGAAAAATCTTACCATACATCTTAAAAACCTACACAGGAAGCTATTCCTTCTAGATCATTTTATTTTTAATAACAAAATGATTCATAATAAGCTATTTTCCTGTTTCAGTATTTCGCAATCTATTCGTGCCCCCCTCGTCTGTTTTTTCTCAGAAGTGTTTTTTTTTAAAACTCTTATAATAATATTGTATTATTTTCTTGTTGATGCATATTTTTTGTATCATGTCCTGCCCGTAACTTGTCGAATGAAACTTTGGTATCCTCTGGGTACACTGATCAGATCAATAAATTAGAAGCGAGGGCCTGGCTTAGACAAAACAAAAAGGGAAAGTTTTGCTTCACACACAAAAGAAAAATATATGCTGTCGTGGGCCTTTTTTGCAGCGCGCGCCACAATATCAGATGGCAGAATTTTTTCCTACTTACTTGACAATTATCGTTATATTTTTGACCCTTCACACAATATCTTTATAAATCATAGCCTATGTATTACTCTGATCTATAAGCTATATTATTGTAAAGTTTCATTGAAATCCCTTCAGTTGTTTTTGCGTGAAAAAGAGTAACAAACATACATACACACATACAAACTTTCGCGTTTATAATATTTGTAAGAATATTTATTCTAAATATTAATTACCAATTACCAATTAGTCGTTATTTTAATAAGAAATCATTTAAATAAATAAAATAATTATTAATTACCATGTTTTTATGAACTCGCTTTCTTGTCTATCCGGGTTGTAATTGATTTGAAACTAACTTCCCGATGAGCTGCAGACTTGAAATTTGGACCACATCTCAGAAGTGGATGACAATGAATGAAAATGCAGAAAAAGAAGTTCTAGTCGTGAACTCGAGTCCCCAAAGAGACTTGTATGTCTGTACGGGTGGAATTTTGTAATTGATTTTAAACTAATTTCCCGATCAGCTAGAAATCTGAACCACATAGCTCAAAAGTGGATGACAAAGCATGACGAAAATGTGAAAAAAGAAGAAGAAAAAAAGGGGGAGGGGGAGAGAAAGATGAAGAAAACGAAAACAAAAATTATGCTTTTTAGTCTTTTAGTCCGTAATAAAAACATGGTACATTAAAAAAAAATTCGATAATATACTTGTTTGTAATTAACTTACGTTGCAGCACTGGACAAATAAAAAATTGCATACAATGACAAAAGTAAGCACTTGTCAGCTGGAGAGATTATGTGATAAAAAAAAATCTTCTGATTAAATCCCTGTTTAAAGGTTTTGACATAGTACACCCTCGCATTGTGGGGTGCCCAAAGCGGTAATGACGCCACGTGCGTATTAAAGCTTGGGGTCCAAAAGCTGAACTTGGAGGGGGCCCTAACATTCTCTAGGCAGTGGGATACGCCACTGTCTAGATTCCTTTCTTTTTCCAATCAACTACTTGTCTGACCATCCCTTTACTTAAATTAATACATCGATATAATTAAATATTGTTAAATTACAGCTTTAATTTCTTCAAACGTGTTCTTGCACTAGCAATTTTCTATAAGGTTTAATGTTTTTAGCAAATAAAAATTAATAAATCGGAACTGTAATTTTTTTACAATATCTGCTACCTGTTCTTATTTTGGAATAACATAATCAATTTTTAAAACCTAGCACAACTGTTATTTAAAAAAAAATTAATAATCAAAAACTGCTGAAAAGTTAGGCCACAAAAGCCTTCGTATACTTAAAAAAATCTCTCTCTCTCAATATGGTTTTAAATATTGTATTTTTTCCCCTTAAGTAGAATACTTGGTAAAATATCTTTTAGTGTCCGCAACTTTTATAGACTTCTTAGGACAGATTTCATTTTTTTTTTTTTTTTTTTTTTGTAATTTCTGCATTGATATTTATATTCTTCTATGATCAATGTTTTTAGTTTACAATTTGTTTTATGAATCATGTCTTCTTACTCTATCTTCAACTTCCGAAATGAGACATACGCAACCTGCCTTATTGTTTCCCAGTATTAAAAAAATTGTGGTTCATTTGTCTGTTTATTGTAAATTTTGATTTTTCCTTTCTGAATCATCAATCATAAATCCTTTTTCTGAATCATCATGATTAATTTAATATAAAAAACGTATTTTTAGCTTTTTTCCCCCTCTTTCTTTATAGATTTTATAAGTATATTCTTATCCATTGCACTATTCACTCAATATTGCACTATTCATGGAAAAAAAGGTGCCATAGCCTCCAGGAGGTTGGACTTCTACCTGTTGGTCCACGGAAGGTATTTTATTTCCCTTCTACCACCCATAGGAAACCAATGGAGGCGTTCCCCTATCCGTCACCTGGGGACGCGCCCTCTAGGGGTTACAGGCTCCCCCGAAGGAAGTATATTCTTATTAGAAGTGTTATTGCTCATTGATTCATAAATTGTTACTCGTTCTAAAATATATCTAATAATTTCTTGCCGTATGTATGTAGTGTAGTTATAATGAGTGATACCCTACAGAATTGTTGAAAACTTTATTAACTTCATGCGAGTGATTATTTATTTACTCTTTTTTTTCTTTTTTATTTATTTATCCTAAAATTTTAGCATTATAAAAAAATAATGTATATTCCATCAGAAAATAATCATACAATCAGAAAAAAAAAAATATTTTTTTTTACTCTTCTGTTTTAAACATTTAAATCTCATGATTTCAATTTTGTCTTTTCTTCTATAAATTAATCTTTTTTGATAGTAACTGTTTCAAGTTCCGTTATTTTCTTTTGTGATGCATACATAAATATTAAGCTTGTCATATCGAACTCAGTTACAAAGCACTTATTTTTGTAAAATGAAATTCTTTAAAAAAATTTAAAAATTATAAACGCATAGCAAATATGTATATTTAATTATAAAATGAAATACATTTTAAACAACCACTCGATAATTCAACTGAAATATTTTTCTTGGACCTCAAAAGAAATCTAAAACGGGAGAGTATTGTTATTATTACATATATATATATATATATATATATATATATATATATATATATATATATATATATATATATATACAGTCGGACCAGTAGCGCACATAAGAATTTTTCAAGGGGGCGGTACAGGGTCGAAAGTCCACCCTTTTGGTATCATGCTCCAATATGCCGCCGAACATATTCTTTTGATTTTGTCGATTTTCGGGAACAAAAACAATACAAAATTAATTAATAATTAAAAAATTAGCATTAATCAATAAAATTAATGATTAATTACAAACACATAATTACATTTTACGTAATATATACATAGAATTATAACCAATCGGAAAAAAAATCAAGGGCTATGGGGGAGTCCCTATTACACCCCCCTTGTGTGCACCCCTGAGTCGGACCTCTGCATAGCGAAATCGCTAAATCTCGAAAAAAAGTTCGTTACATGGAAAATTCACTATGTAGAGGTTCATCTATCAATATGCTTTATAAACCACATAAAACAAATTTTAAGTTCCTAAACATCATATATTTAAAAAAAAAAGTAATTACTCACTCCTTTTTGTAAATTAGTATCTCTTTATTTTATATATCTTACCCATCGAAAAAAAATAGAAAGAAAAAGAGAGAAAAAAGAATGTTGAGGAATATACACACATAAAAGAAAATTTTATTTTAAAATTAATGAACTTTAAGGACATTTTCTAATTTAAAGCATACATTATTTTATAACAAGACGTTTTAAACTTACATCACCACATGCGTCCTTAAATTTAATTACGCATAAAACATGTTAATTTTGTTTGAGTTTTTTTTTATTTGAAAAAGTACTTTATTTCTCATAATACGTTTCATATTTTTGCAATGCACCAAAAATCCCTTCAGGCGCAATTTTCCGTGTCTTTTCTTAAATGTTTCTAGTCATCCATTGCTACGTAGAAATTGGTCTTATCCCAATACTTTCACAAATGGAAAAGCTTTCTCTATTACGAAAGGTTCAGAGATCGGAGCATTTTTATCTTGCATTGTATGTATCCACTTCAAAACTGCCTCGTCGTAGACACATGTTCTTCTACGTTTTGAACAAGAATTCAATGAATCATAAATTTAAAGCTTATCTCGATTTCTTATAATAGTTGATAAGCTGTTTGGAGGAATGCCAAATTTTGAAGCCATGTCCTCTTTTTGACGCCTTTATCTACTTCCTGAAAAATTAAAAAAAATTCATGCTGAAGCACTTACGAGCTATCAGAAACGAAGTTACCAGTACGACTGATCAACACTACAAATGAACGGAAATTAGTTCAAGGACACGGAGACACGATACAATTCCACTGGGGGTGAAAGAGGATATCGAAGATGTTTCTAGAGAAAAGTAGAACTTCTTGGATGAAACTCCCAGAATTCCATTGCTCTCGACGCGCTAAACACAAAAAAAGCAGTTCAAGTTTTATGGGAACCATAAAATATGTTAAGAGAGAATAACTTAAAATGTCCGGAACTACTTTAAAAATAAGGAGAAAAAAATCCAATCACAAGAAAAAAAGTTTGTTGTATAGAAAATTCACTTCACTATAGGGAGGTTACTTTATGAAGAAAATCCTGAAATGCGTTTGTTTCAGGAAAACGTTATGTAGAAAAATTCGCAATATAGAGGTTCGTTATATGGAGGTTCGACTGTATATATATATTTTGATAAGCAGTAGAAACTTTTCCCCTGTCTCATTACTTAGAACCATAAATCTCTCCTTCTCCTTAACCCTTTAACCGCTTCCTTTACACATTTTTTTGAAAAAATTGCAAAAAATCAGCACATTTTTTTATTTTATTATTAAATACAATGAAACGAAACAAAACAAAACATGTAGGTTTTAAGTTGAGTTTTTAATTTTTTTACAGACATAAAAGCATTTAGTTTACTATCCCGAGTTATCTCTGACAAATGGGAAAAAAAGTTAAATATTAGTCTTAATATGATTGATTTTGAAACTAGGGACAACACAAAGTGATACCTGACATTCTGTAAACAGGTATCTGGTCTCGTTTCTTACTGGCTTATTTCTGGAATCTCTATTCCGGGAGCACAGTCACGGGAACACTGTCTCGTTGGATTTGATTTTTTTTCAGATGCAGGAATAACATCTGGAAAATGCATTGAGGTTAACCTGAGTGGTGAAGGACTAATGATGGGTCTTCCTGATGTGGCAGAAAACTCGTCACGATGATTTCCTGAGATTAGTTTTTCAGTCAGTTTCATTCTAAATTGTTTAGGTGATCATGAACCTCCGGATTTACAGTACAAAATGAAGTAATTTCACAATGCCAAATCCAATAAATGGAAGAAAATCTTAGTATTTTCCTCTCTTTTTTCTGGATGTAAAATAAGGAGCTAAATGCTGGTCAACTTTATCTACGCCACCCATTTGGTCATTGTAGTCAACTACACATTTAGGCCTCGACTTTGTCTCTCCCCATTCATTTGTTACATCCTGCATTTCGATTGTATGTATTGTGGAAATTAAACTAACATCCTTCTTATCTTTCCATGTCATTACAGTTACTTTCCCTCTCTAATACCCAATAATTTCTCTTTTTTTAAAAAAAATTCTATGTCTTTAAATCTCGAGATAAATTTTTTCTATTCAATCGAAATGTTCCACTCACATCAATCTTCCTTATAACCAACGTATCAGCCAAACCGGGCGGGATAAAAATTGTCCAAACTGGCAACCAAAGCTGAGCGTTTCCTTTCATTTCTTTCAGGTTGAGTAAAACCGTGATAAAACAAATCGCACTGACAAATTCTGCTCGGAACAATAATTAGCTGTAATCAGTGGCGCACACAAGGGGGGGTCCGGACCCCCCAAAGCCCTTGATTTTTGCCCGATTGATTATAATTCTATGTATATAGTACGTAAAATTCAATTAAGTATTTGTTATTAATGATTAATTTCATTAATTAATGCTAATTATTTATTCAATAATTAGTTTTTTACTGTGTTTTGTTCCCAAAAGTTGACAAAATCAAAAGGAGCATGATACAAGAATGGTGAACTTTTGACCCCGGATCCCCCCCTTGAAAAATTCCTGTGTGCGCCACTGGCTGTAATATATACTAACCCGAGATAACTAAGGATAATCAGGCAAGCGGTTAAAGTTCACTACATATTCCCTTCGAAAATTTAACAAAATAATTTTAAATATCACCATTAGACATGATGATGAACATAAATATACAAAGAAAAGAATTTAGCATTTTTCAATTTCGAGAAATTTACGGTTTCACAGTGAAACTAGTGAACCTCTTAACGGTCCATTTTTCCTATTCGAACTAACTAATCCAAAAGATCATTAAGAAAAGAAATCTATTATTTTAAGACCATAAAACTTTTATATTTTAACGAAATCAATTAAGGAAGAATAATTTTAAAAGTTTTTAATTATTTTTAAAAAAGTTTTCTGCACTTTTATAATTTTAATACAAATTTGAACATAAAATTACATACTAAAAAAAATTATATTCCTTAATAAAAAATTGCTAGTCCATATAAATTTTCTATCTATAATTTTTAAGAGAATATTTATATCCATTATGTACACACACACAGGGTCGCATTTAGGCAAGGTGGCAAAATTTTAGAGTGCGGACATGTATTGTTAAATACAAAAATTTCTCACTATAATTTTTAAAGTAAATAAATATTTTTCTAAGATATGCAATAAACAAATAGTGCTTCAGAATGTCAGCTCTGCTTCTATTCCTAACTTCTCTAAATCCCAAAATTCGCTAAGCTTTTTCGAAATATTGGATTCATTTACAATAACACTCATTGTTAAAAGTTCCTCCTGATCTGACCCAAATAATGTATCTATTGATGCGACGCTATTTTAACTTTGTTTAAATTCTATAACTTTGAACCCAGATTCCTTATTTCACATCGCATCATGACAATTAATTAAGTTAACTAATTCTAAAATTAAAACACTCATCTCACAATAAATTATACACTGATCGTATAGTTTTAAAACATTATTAAATTTATTTTTAAGCACAAGTATCTGGACATTTACTTCACTACAAGATCAAAATTTAACTTAGCTTGAGAGAGGGATGAGCGGGGGGAATGGACATGGCTGATGCCCGGAGTCTCCGTAGTTTTCGTGATTGTCTCTAGCTCGGGGATCGGCTCTGTCTGTCTCAAAATCGGGGTGCGTCCCGTTTTATTTTACGACTTTTCACACAAAAATCCTAGCGCGGACTCTTTGTCTTGTCCACTTAATTGTCTCTGATTGGTCCAGAGACCAGCGCAGAGTTACATCACTCCAAACCCTGAGGGTTTAATGAACTTTCTGGAGCGCGGGAAATCTCTTGAAGCACCCCGCAATTTATGGGTCTAGCGACCCCCTGGTGCGAGAACCCTCCGGCACACCCTTGTCGAAGGAATTTCACCCTCCAGTGAGGGAAAAAGAAACGAATTCCAAAAAACTGACTTTGAAATTTTGAGGTCTGCTGAATAATTCGTTCTGGTCTCCCATCACTCCTCCCCTCTCTCAAATACACAGCACAAAAAAAATTCACAATAACGTATAAACAGAATTGTCCCATCAGGAGAAAAAACGGAAACACATCAATTCCTTCCAATCCTTGAATGATGTCATCCACTGGAGTCCTTCAACTATAAATGTCCCATCAGGAGAAAAAACGGAAACACATCAATTCTCTCCAATCCTTGAACGATGCCATCCACTGGAGTCCTTCAACTATAAATGTCCCATCAGGAGAAAACGGAAACACATCAATTCTCTCCAATCCTTGAACGATGCCATCCACTGGAGTCCTTCAACTATAAATGTCCCATCAGGAGAAAAAACGGAAACACATCAATTCTCTCCAATCCTTGAACGATGCCATCCACTGGAGTCCTTCAACTATACGAGAGCTCGGCCATCCTGTGGCCCCGACAGGTGGTGAACAAGTAGCTGATGCATGCTGTAAGAGAAAGAATTGCCTCCCAGGGAAACCATATTAGTCATGAAACCAAAACCAGTGTATAGAAAGAAAAACTTGACCCCATTTGACTTCCGCCGCAGACTCCAAGCACCGACCTCCCCATTCTCATAACTTAAAATTAAAAATGTAACAGAAAGGAAAAGAAGAAAAAAAAATTATAAAGTAAATTCTAAAAATTAAGTCCCAATTCCGTTAGCGGTGAGAGGGGAAAAAATAACTACTAACAACTACAATTAAATTCATGTTACGAACAAATAATTGTCGAATGGGTCACCAATCAATTCACAAGGACAACATATATATATATAAAATAACAAATAGAAATAATCGAATAATCACAAAGAATCATGTGCCACTAAATCATAAAAAAAAATAAGACGAGTAACGCATAGTAAGTTCAAAAATTGCATATATAACAGCTTCGATACTCACAATAACCCCACATACGAGCATCGAACAAAATACTTTGTGATAAGAAATAAGTACAAGTGTAAACATATATAATCAATACAAACGTGGCACTAAGAAACAGACACCTCATAATCGTATAACATCGAAATCTTGACACGACTAATATGATGTGCATGTATCAGACCACCAAAAAAATTATTATTTTAACCTTTAACAGTACTCAAAGCATAAGAAATTGCGATGGTTCACAAAGAGCAACGATAACAATCTTTAGTAAAAAAAACTAAAAAAAAATTATTATAAAATAAAAATTAGAAATTCAAGCGAATAGTGCGCGCGTAGGTGAAGAAAAAATAAAATAACCTCCGAGAATGCTTAATAGCCTAAGAAATTTTAAAAAATTCACCACAAGCATTGGTTACAATTTGAAATTTAAAAAAAAGTAATGTAATTAAATTCAGATTTGCAAATTAAAATCTATAAATTGAAGCGAATAGTGTACACGGTAAAAAATTTTTTTATAACCTCTGAGAATGCTTAGTAGCCTAAGAAATTTTAAAAATTCACTACACGCATTGGTTACAATTTGAAATTAATAAAAAAAATTAATGCGATTAAATTTAGAATTGCAAACTATGAGTGTGTATTTGATCAGGATGCACCCCCAATGTTTACAAAGGCAGAAAAAAAAATGCACATGCCATTCCCTGCGCAAACGATTTGCTGCATGCCGCAAACGCCAACACAAGATACAGAATGTACAATCAATACAAAAAAAAACCCATGCAAATCCGATTATAAAAAAAAATAACTATATTGATTAACACTTAAAAAAATTTGAGAGGAAAAAAAAAACAATTTCTTCTACATTCAAATACATGCGAATTTCCAAATTGAGAAATGAATTCCAGAAATCGTGCAAATGCAGTTGAAAATTTCAGAAAAAAAAATTTATAAACATAAAATTGATAATGCAACCCATGACATATGAGGCGACACATACAGAGTAAAGTAATTTCAACTAAAACAAAAAAGCAAAAAAAAAAAAAAAAAAATTATTACAAGTGCTACACATAATTAAACATAATTCTCCCCCAAAAAATTTCACTTCACTAATCAACATCACTTTCTTAACATTCCATGTAATACAATGTATCAATTCTAAATAATAAAAAAAAGAACTCATCACAATGTTTCACTATACTCGCAACAAATATACAAAAAAAAACCAACAAAGATCCTCAATTTTCAACAATACCGCTAACTCAATTCATCGATAATCATCGAATTAATTACTCAAATATCATTCTATAACATTAACCCAAAATTCTCAGTAACCTTAAAATGATTCCTCAATCATTCAAAAATGCCTTTACCTTAGATTATTCATATCCTGTACCTCAATAACACTAACTAAACTTATCTGCAACTTCCAAATAATTAATCGACACACTTCTCCACAATACCATTAACTAAAACCCATCTATGCCCTTCAACTTATTTACACAAAATCTCACATAATCCTCAACTCGAACTTTCCTAGATTCATCTCAAAACATTCTTAAATATACTACACAATCATTAATTCAACTTATCTATGTTCATTAACTTATTTACTCGAAATCGCACAAAATTCTTAACTCAAAAAGTTACCTTCTCTACATCAAAACAACTTTCTCAAATATACCGCATAATTATTACAACTCAATTTTCCATTTCCATATAAAAAAACCCTCGAATATACCACATACTTTTGGACGCAAACTTATCTATCTCCATAAAAAACAACAACTTTCCCAATTATTCTACATTAAAATTTATCTATCTCCTTCGAATAACTTTCTCAAATAATCCACAAATTCCTTAACTCAAACTTATCTAACTCCTTCAACAATTAATAAAAAAAAAAAAAAATTCACACCTGATCATCTTCAACATTTTCAAACCAAAAAAAAAAAAAATTATCAAACTCAATATCTAAAACTGAAACAATACTAAATCAAAAGTCTCCTCTTCACCAAAACCAAACTCAAAGCTAACACAACTACGCGTACACAAAACATAAAATTTAACAATACCATTATCTGACCATAAACTTATTTCCAAATAATAATACAAAACTGCAATTAAAATCCAAAACCATAAAAAAACTCAATTAATATCAATAGTCAATTCAATAATCTACCCAAGCGTTACCATGATTAAAAAAATTAACCTAAACCAACAGAACTACTATAACGACATCAAACAAAACATTCAATTCCTAGTACAGTTTAGCACACAAGCGAGACAAAATTATTTTGACAGCACATTCATTTAACCAAACCACAATTTAACTAGAGCCCTAAGCAAACAAAAAAAATTCCAAATCTATAGCAAAACAAACACACAAAAAAAAGTTAAATTAGCATTGAAAAACTTAACCGAAAGACTATAAAAGTTTTAAATCAAAATTAGCAATGATATGACAAAACAAAACAACTTGAACAAAACAAAGTTAAGTGTCAACATAATTTCTTAAGGACAAAAAAATTCAAACAACCACCTCTATCCATATCTTAACAAGCATAACTTCCAAAGATATCATTATTCAGTAATACACAGGCACTTAAAATTAATACACCAGCACAACTTATCAATAAAATTGCTTCTGACAAAATACCGCCACCAAAAAAATTAATCTTTTATGCAAACTCAAAATTTAACAAAAAAAGTACACACAATTATACACAATCAAGTCAGCATGAACTAACTTATTCAAGCAAAGAACCTTCTGTATAAAAAATATTTAAATACTAGATAATAACTGCAACACAAAATTATTTGATTAATGGAAATGCCAAATATATATATATATATATATATATATATATATATATATATATATATATATATATATATATATATAGTAACAATATTCAAATTTCGTGACAGGTGTCCAAAAGACCCCAAAATTTGATTTCTGTTGCAAAAATAAAATAAAGCTTAAAATTTATAAAATTAAAATTAACGTGCATACATCAATCGCATAGCAAAATAAATATCCATCTTATTACACACAACAAATTTTATATATTGTCATAAAACACATAGCATCAAAAAATATTTTATCTAAAGTTAAAATTGATATTAACCACATACAACATTATCTCATTTAAGCATCAAATCAAGACATGAAACAAATTGCATAAAAAAAAATTTGAGCTAAAATTCATTAAATAACAAGTACAAAATTTTGTCCCACTAAAACATCAAAACATGACATAAAACAAGGTGCAACAATGAAACAGGTACCGTTCCTAGGTGTGTACTCTCTAAGTGACGAAGCGTAAAAAATGTTAAAAAAAAAAAATTCAGTTTCCTCAAAAAATATTTTTAGCGCGATAAGTTAATTAATAAGCCGAATTGCCTGCACGGGCCCTTAAATTATACCGTGGACTTGGAACAATACCCTTAACCTCCGTATCGTCTGGTTGTAAATCATCTAAATTATTTAAGTGCAAATATGAGAATCTCTTAATAAATGGAATCATCCGATTGACATGTGTGTTAAATCTCTTCCTCAATTGTTCTACATGTTGAACCCTATAATTGACGTTAGAAAAACGCTCTATTACTCTGTAAGGACCTTCAAACTTAGGTCTGAGTTTTGGAGATAAATTAGATTTGATATTAGGCGTCTTAATAAAACACAAGGACCCGATTTTGTAATCATAATGATGTTGCTTTGGCGCTCTCGTACTCAGATCAATATGCGATACCTCCTGCTCTTTTAGATTTCTTAAGACCCTATTAAAAATTTGCTCTAAAGATGGTAAAAGCTTCTCAACATATTCATACTTATTCTGTGGTGTGTCGGAGTTTTTCTCGTAAGTGTAAGACAATCGAATATCCCTGCCATGTTCTAGGAAAAAAGGCGATGTGTATGTAGCTTCATGAATCGCTGAGTTTAATGCTAACATGGTGTGCGGGAGTTGCTCATCCCAGTCATTTGTATTTTGCGTAATTGATGACAGGATATTGGTTAGCGATTGATTGGGTTTCTCTACCCTCCCGTTGACATGAGCGGAATAACTTGATATGCGTCTTTTATGAATGCCCATAAGTGCAAAATTCAACAAATTCTGAACCCTTAAAATATGTAGCGTTATCTACGACTAATTTATGTAGGCAACCCCTGTGTACAATATAATTATCAAAGAAAGCTTTAGAAATAGCGCGTACTCGACTTAATATCAGGAAGTGGCACGATATGAATGTATTTTGTGAATGCATCCATCATGGATAAAACATAGCTATTACCTTTAGGCGTGGTCTTTAAAGGACCAAAAATATCAATATGACACGTTTCTCCCGGTTCTTGACTTAGTTCTACTGGCTGATGAGGTGCTGGTGGAATTTTGAAAGCGTTTTTTCGAGATAAACATACGGTGCAAGAACGAACAAAATTTTTAGTATCTTTGTACATATTCTGCCAAAAGAAGTTTTCGCTGAGTCGATGATATGTTTTAAAAAACTTAAGATGCCCTCCATATTCTGAATGGATAGATTCGAGAATTCTAGCTTTAAGGCAATGTGGAATGCAAACTTGTTTTCTAGTGGTGTTAGACCTGGGTGATCTGGACGGGCGCTTGGACAAATGACATAACAAACCTTCCCCATTAATAAAATAGTTGCTGACTTGTGGGCTAACGTCATTTTGACCAATTTTTTGTATAATAGGACTTAAAACAGGATCCTCATGCTGCATTTTAATAAGATCTTTAGACTCAGGTAAAGCTATTGTGATGTTATTAATACAACGAGAAAGATGATCTGCGACTGAATTTAAGGAACCCCTGATGTAGTGTATATGGTAATTAAATTCTTCCAGAGCCAATTTCCAACGCAAAATTTTGGAAGAAGGATTTTTATTTGAAAGAAATCCTGCGAGAGGTTTATGATCAGTAAAAACTTTAAATTTTCTTCCCAACAAGAAAGGTCTAAAAAAATTTAATGCTGTATATATTGCAAAGAACTCCAAAACCGTTGCGTTATATTTAGATTGAGAGGGATTTAATTTCTTTGAAAAGAAATATAAAGGTTTGACTTCTGAGTTAGGATATTTTTGTTCTAAAACTGCCCCGATGCCGCGAGATGAAGCGTCCGTAGTGATTTGTAATTCTGCGTTTGGATCGGGTAGTGCTAAGACAGGTGGGTTTAATATAGCTTTCTTAATATCATCTAATGCCTCCTGCGTCTCAGATGTCCACTCAAATGGAGTATCTTTTCTTAAAAGATTCGTTAATGGAAGTGCTCGTTTTGCGAAATTTTTAATATATCTTCTATAAAAATTACAACACCCTAAGAAAGATTTAATTTGCTTTTGGTCCGTTGGAACTGGAAACTCGTTAATTGAAACGGACTTATCTTTATCTATAAGGATACCTTCCGGTGTTACTACAACCCCCAAAAATTTGCAACTCTTAGTCAAAAATTGACATTTACTCGGATTAAATTTTAAGTGAATTCTTTCAAAGCGTTCAAAAACCTTACCCAATAATTCGAAATGTTCATCTATAGTTTTTGTAAATAAAATAACGTCGTCTATATAAACCAAAGCTCCGTTGTGTAATAAATCTCCCAAAACCTCTTGTGCAATGGACTGAAATGCTTTAGGCGAGTTTTTTAAACCGAAACAAAGTCTATTAAATTCGTATTTGTCACCGTCGGGAGTAGAGAATGCCGTCTTATGCCTGTCTGCAAAGTGAAGTGGAATTTGATTATAAATGCTGACTTCATGTCTAAAGCCGAAAAATAGTTTGAACCCGAAATTTCGTGCAAAATGTCGTCCAATGTTGGAATAACGAAGTCTTGAGTCAAAGTTATTTCGTTCAGTTTCCGAAAATCTAAAACAAGGCGCCATTTTTCTTTTTGTTTAACAAACAAGGCCGGAGTATTGTACTGGGAATTAGATTTTGAAATAATCCCTGCCTTCTCTAAATCGGCTATCTGACGTCGAAATTCGTTTCTTAAATTAAATGGAATCGTGTAAATCCGACATTTAATGGGATAGTCATGTTGCAGATTAATTCTATGATGCCCAGTAGCGGCCGCAGATAATTCTATCGTAGAGCGAGCGAAAGCACTTTTGTGCGAAATTAAAAGTTGAAATAATCTATTTTTTATTTTGCTGTCCAAACCTGAAAGGTTAAAATCCTTCTCCGTGAGTGGGGGTAGAATATCTTGAGAAACGGGAAAATCGGAATAAAAGTCTTCGTAATTATTGACAGTAATTATTTTCATGTTTTTGTTAAGGGTGATTATGTTATCAGAATCGTTTCTAATATTTATTAGGGTGTCATTTGTTTGTGGATCGATATTAATTTGCGAAGCAGTTAAGTGGATGTTTTTACTTTTCACACACACACAACTTTGCTGAACTCTGAATAATAGCCGAAGACGTAGAATTAGGTAGTGTTGAGACGTGAATACGAACATTTGTGACTGAATGAGGACCTACACACGTTTTGTGTTTTAAAAATCCATGAATAAAATTAGTCTGTACGGCACGCGAAGGAAGCGAAAAATTGATAAGCGGAATTGAAAATTTATTAATTAATAAACGGTTTTTTCCCATGTCTAAAACTGCATTCCATAATTTCAGAAAATCGTATCCCAAAATAGCGCAATAATTATCATTAATATCTTGCTTAGTTATAAAAGAAATATGTTGAAAATGAAATTCCCCCAATGATAATTGTATTTCATAACAACCGATAATTTGCACCGTATCCCCGCTGACCGCTTTAATTTGAATTGAAACATTAAATTCTTTAAAATTTTCGTTTTTTATTTTAGCGAAAAGTGAATTGGACATTAATGAAACGGACGCACCTGTGTCAATTAAAATTCTGATTCTAGAGTTCTGCACGCTAGCGTTAACTATTGGTAGATCAAAAATATTGTCTCTAGTTTTTATAGGAGAAAGCTGTTTTTCTACCAATTGTGTAATATCTAAAATCGGCTTTCTCCGTGGAAGTTTAAATTATCATTTCTCGTATTACGTGTGAAACGAGCTACATTTCGTCTGCCACCGGAAGTCCTTTGTGGAACGGTCGCCGAATGCCTGGGGGCTGTGTAATTGTCGCGAAAAGCCCAGTCGTGGAAATGGACGCGTCGTTGGTCGAAAGAATGAGTGTTTGGGTGGCGAAAAACAGAAAATTCGACCGCGGCATTTCCCCAGGGAGGTTGGTAATTCGATTGGCGTTCTTCCGCTCTTTTTCTTCTACATTCCGTTTTCTTATGTCCCTCTAAGCCACAATAAAAACATTTAAAGACAGTCTCCCTTCTGCGAAAAAGACCCCCACCTGTTTTGCGAGCCGTAATTGAACTGGCCTCTTGTAAACGCTCGACCCTTAAATTTATTTCATCTAACTTGTTCGTCAATGCCGAAATGACGGATGTTTCTGTGTGTAAAGGCGACAAACCAGTTCTCTCGTCATTAGCTATTTGATTGAGTTTTACGTTTTGCTCTTCTATCAGCGCAGCGTTTATCGATTCCTCAAGATTATTGGGGTCTCGCGCCAAAACAAATCTGAGAATATCGTTTCGCAGCCCACTGATAAAACGGGACTGTAAAAGTTGATCATTAGCGTTATGTGCTGCCGTGTTTTGAGTCGCATTACTTGACTGAAATATCTGTGTCCCTAGTTTATTGATGCATGCTGCGAATTCTTGCACGCTTTCAGATGAACCTTGAATGCAGGATGAAAATAATTGAAGCCGCGTGGACAACGAAATGGTCCTCTCAAATCTCGAAATGCGAACTCTAGCGATATCGTTGAATTATGTTAAATTACTGTGAGTTGGATCGGATAAAAAAAATCTTCAGCTATTCCCGCTAATTTTAGTTTAAGAATAGTGACTTTCTCAGCATTAGACCAGTTACCTAAATTTGCAACATCACTGATTTTCTCCAGGAACCTACGTATTCCCAACGATTCGCTTCCGTCATACTTTGGGATCAAATCAATTAGATTAAATTTTTCAGACGTTGTCTGCGTCAAAAGGGGGTCGGATTGTCGCGTACGTGGCATGTTTAAAAAGTTAAAATAAAATTGCTAATGAGATTAAATTGCAACAGAAACAATTAAATTCAAACTAAAACAACTGAATTCAAGCACTCGTGCAGGGTAAGAGAAAATTCATAATCTCAGAAAATTAAATAAAACTTTTAACCAATAGACTTTCGCGTAAATACATATATAAAAAAAATTCAACATCGATATAAAAGAAAAAGCACAGTACCTGTCACATCGTCAGCACCCTCTTTCAGAAGTTGTTGTTTGCAACATCCCCAAGTATCTAAATAATAAAAAAAAATACTGCGAGAAAAAAATTTCACAACTGGAAAAATTGAGTAATAAATACAATCAAAACACAATGGCACACAATAAGGAATTTTTACATGTTTCACAGATGAACTAAGATTATCATTTGGTGACCCAACATCTCGGTTAAATTTAAACTTACAAGGAAACAACAAAAAAAATTTTTTTTGAATAAAATTAATTTAACAACACAACATTGTGTCTAGGAAAAGAAAAGGTCACGACACCAGATGATGCAAAGAAAAAAATTTCGACGGCTGGTCACGGCACCAGATGATGCGACTCTATTTTAATTTGTTTAAATTCTATAACTTTGAACCCAGATTCCTAATTTCAGATCGCATCATGACAATTAATTAAGTTAACTAATTCTAAAATTAAAACACTCATCTCACAATAAATTATACACTGATCGTATTGTTTTAAAACATTATTAAATTTATTTTTAAGCACAAGTATCTGGACCTTTACTTCACTACAAGATCAAAATTTAACTTAGCTTGAGAGAGGGATGAGCGGGGGGAATGGACATGGCTGATGCCCGGAGTCTCCGTAGTTTTCGTGATTGTCTCTAGCTCGGGGATCGGCTCTGTCTGTCTCAAAATCGGGGTGCGTCCCGTTTTATTTTACGACTTTTCACACAAAAATCCTAGCACGGACTCTTTGTCTTGTCCACTTAATTGTCTCTGATTGGTCCAGAGACCAGCGCAGAGTTACATCACTCCAAACCCTGAGGGTTTAATGAACTTTCGGGAGCGCGGGAAATCTCTTGACGCACCCCGCAATTTATGGGTCTAGTGACCCCCCGGCGCGGGAACCCTCCGGCACACCCTTGTCGAAGGAATTTCACCTTCCAGTGAGGGAAAAAGAAACGAATTCCAAAAAACTGACTTTGAAATTTTGTGGTCTGCTGAATAATTCACTCTGGCCTCCCATCATTATTGCTACAAGATTTTTGTTTAGACGTGTAATTCCACATGTAACTACTTGATAATAATAGTCCGCGCCAATAAGAATTGATTTTTCTTTATCGTTAAATTCATAAGAATCAGCTAATTGTACATTTTTTAAATATCTAATTTTTTTTATCAGTGGTTGGTAAATGTGCAATCGAAATATGTTCTGCCTCGACCGATTCTATTGCAATGTACAAATTTGTATCATCCTTGTTTTTCAATTTAATTTTAACTATATTTGAGGTTTTTATTTCAGTTTCTTTAGCACCAAATGTGCAAATGGAAAGGTTTTCTTTTCTAAGAATTGGAAAGTTAAGTTTCTCAGAAGTACTCTTTAAAACGAAACTTCTTTGTGAACCATTTATCTAAAAATAAGAATAATCTAACATCTTCTTGTTCATTTTTGTCATCTATTAACTCAGCGCATATTTGTAATAATACATTATTTACTTCTGTTTTAAATACTGCTGAAACTATAGTATTTGTGTCAGTTTTTGGAGAAAAATCGTCACCATGCCGATTTCGAAAACATATTGTGAAATGGTGGGAGCCATTACAAATAGGACATGACTCTCTTTTCACACATTCCATTGCTCTATGACCGAGCACGAGGCTCAAATAACATCCCCTTTTTTCTTAAAATTTCTCTCTTTTCGTTAGCGTGTAAGAAATGGCAGGCCTCGAGTTCATAACCTTTGTTGCAGTATAAACATTTGCGGCTTCTAAGCGATTCACAGTGATGGAAAAGGAGTTGGTCCGGGGTGTTCTGTCATCGGATTTCTCTTACGATGTCCGGGGAAAAAGTGTGATGTACCTCCCCTTGGAAATACATCCCTCGAAGCATCAGCGTGAGCTAGAGGTGTAGGGTTAGCGAAAGAACTCGAATCCTACATTATCTTAATATGACTTTATTAAGATATTCAACTGAAACTTTTTTAACAAATATAATTATAATAATTATATATAATATGAGAGAATCTACGATGACGCAATGCGACACACAATATAATTCAGACCAATCTCAATAATAGAACCGTCTAATCCTCAATTCTAATAAAGTGTAATCAATCCTACCTTATATTATTCTGTAATGCTACTTGTCTTTATCTGCAATGGTATGCAGCGTGACGAATTATTCTAGTATTCTACTGACGACTTATTCTAGTCGAACACCAATATGTTTATCCACGACACGTAGAACTTAAATCTTGAACCACGAACTGCAATAATCATCAACTGCCACAACACAATCTATTGTCTAACATTCCTTTACATTGCCATCCCGCTTACTCTAAGATCCTATATTTAAAGTCGGTTTTATTTGTATTTCTTCTTCACATCTCGTTTCTTGGATTTGGTTGGAGAAGAGTTGCCATTAATTCTGACCCAAAGAACCCAAGGGACTTGTTAAAAAAAAGACGCGTAAGACGTCACAATCCTACAAGAAACAAAACGTGATTTATTCGAGGGTCTTAATGGCCCTTAAGAAATTACGTGCCTAAATTTTATTCCAACCGTTAATTTCTAATGCTTCACTTAAATTTTAATTTTCACTATTCATCTTAAGTTTAATTTTTAAAATTTTTCCTTAATTTAAATTTCCACAGCTTCAATAAATTTTACTTAATTAAATAGACTAACATTCATAGTCATGCATTTTAATCACGGTAGATTCTCACATGTACAAAATAAATAGACGTGTCCCATCTGGGTAACATATATGGAAAAACCATATATGACTTAAATGGTAGAAAAAACGAGGCCCACACGTCTCTTAACTAACTTAATTCTACCTAAATGTTTACTTAAATTCTAACAATTTTTCTTCTTTACATCTTCTCTTTAGCTCCGTTCTTTGTATCGAGATAGATAAATCTTTCATTAATTTCTTATAGACTTCAGGGTCTGTGACCCTGAAACAAAAATCTCTTAAGTGATTTGAAAAAATTTTTTTTACACATTATGATTACATTTCACAATTTTTATACAGTACATATCACTTTTAAATTGTAACTAATTTCTATACATATTTTTCATCTGGTTCTTTCAAAAACTTCCCCTCAAGCAATCTTTCAATATCCCCTACTGCAAATTCCGTTCCGTCTGATACCATCACTAATATCTGAAAAAGCGTAATCAACTTTCTACCTAAAAATAATTCCGCAAGGGTTTTCCCCGTTGTGTTTCGTTTGAAGCCATACGAATAGCATAAGCAAACTCACGTAAGAATTGGTCCCATGTGTCATGTGGCTCATTGACATAATTTGCAATCATTTGCACCAGATCGCGATTTACGCGTTCTGTTCTATTTGCTTGAGGTCTATAAGTGGCCGCGGTAGCCGAGTGGTATAGGTATCGGATCGTGGCTTGCCTGGTCACGAGTTCGAGCCCAGTACCACTAAAGACCCGCCGTGTAGGGCAGCGATGCACGTTAAATCTTTCGAGAGCTGAAACGTCCACCCATTGGTGTGGTGTGGTAGTTAGGAGAGGGGGGTGCCAGCTCAGGTGTCGTCCACGTCACTTGACCATGGTTCAAAATTACGTGGTCCGTCGCCAAAAGCCCTCGTGTAGCTGAACAGTGCAACGTTAATATTCAATCAATTAATCAATGATGCCTATAAACAACAGTCTTCACATGCCTCTAATGCCTAATATATTTCACTTAAATTCTCAAAAATATCGGAAATAAATTGGGGACCGTTATCACTAATTAATTTTATTGGAGCTCCAAAACGCGATATATAATTATCAAAAAAATTATCTGCTATAACTCGAGCAGAGGCTTTTTTAAGGGGTATGATTTCAGCCCACTTGCTGAAATGATCCGTAATTACTAATACATATCGGTTGCGTCTTATTCTCGACACGGGAGATACGGACCTAACAAATCTAACGTAATTATTTCATTTGGATAATTTGATACAATTGGTATTAACCGACCAGCTGGTAATGCGTTTTTATAATTATTAATTAGGCACATATGACATGTAGAGACATATTGATCAATAAATTTTCTCATATACGGGAAATAAACATCCCTTATTTTATAATAAGTTTTAAAACGTCGGAATTGACCTGCTGATGGCTTGTCATGAAATTATCTCATAATTTCATTCCTTAAAGATTTTGGAATGTATACTCGCATTTTTTCTAATGACGTTGAATATTTCGCATAAAATAACAAGCCTTCTACTAGCCTAAAATCGCGAGACCAATTCTCACATATTGCCGCATTAACCGAGCTATCTTCTGGGTTTTCTAGATATCTATAGATATGACCTAATTCTGGGTCTGTTTTTTGTTCTTCTATTAACTGATCTCGTGACGAAAGTACCAAATCTCTGATTATTGCACAATTAACTTTCTCTCCTATTATACTTTCAATTGTATTATTATCTAAAACATTAGCCACAACATTTAACTTCGTTTCTGACAAATCAACGCGCAAATTCCCGTCATCTATCTTAATATCTTCAACCTGTGATTCTTGAATCGCCAATGATTTCCGATCAAAGTCCAAAATGATCTTTGATCCACCTATGAAGTATATCCCAAGAATACATGGGTATTCCAAATTTGCTAACACATGGAACAACCAAGGTTTTTTAAAATCCCGTATTCGAATATTTAATTCCACAACTCGCATATTTCGACATTTAATTCCTTGCGCCGTGATCACCTGAGTACTCGATTTCTTTACTTGTTTATAAAAAAAATATTTGGGGTATGTCTCTTCCGATATAAATGACTTCTCCGCTCCAGTGTCCCATAACGCTTTCGTAAAAGTTTCGTCCAATAAAATAGGAACATATGGAAGTTCTACCGGAGACATACACATATTGTTGAAAGTTTAATCGGTGACTGATTTATCGACTGCATCTGATCAACTTTAATATCCCTCACTTTCAAAACATTTATTCGTCCCATTAGCTTTCTACTGCCTCGACTAAAATTTTCACTCGAACCCCTATTTCTTTGGTCCCCTCTACGAAAATCGTTATTTTGACCTCGATTTCTAAATTGATATCCCCTATCGTTAAATCTGCGATCATCGTTTTGAAACCTATTCCTGCTCTCGAACCACTGATTTCCTTGACGGTTGTTCTGATAGTTACCCCTATAATCATTTCTACCATTATTTGGTCTATGTACCACTTCAGAATTTCTCCAATTTCCTCGATTATTACCAACATTAGATATCCAACGCTCATTCCAACCTCGTCCTTCCACGTTATTACTATTTCTCGAACCCAATGTTGCCTTGCAAAAATATCTTTCCTTAAACTTAGCAAATACTTCTAATAATTGGATCGCAGTTTGTGGATTACGCACCTCCACGTAGTCCTGAACTTGCGGCTCAAGTCAAACGAAAATATGATCTACAAGGGCTTTCTCAGACATCCCCAGTTCTAATTTCTTGTTTAACTTAAGCAAATCGTAAACAAAATCTGTTGGCTCCTGGTTCTATCTTTGCTGAGACGCGTAAAAACGTGTCTCTAAATCTTTCCTATTTTGGATGGCAGGGAATGCTTTCGACAATGCTGCTTTCAGCTGCGTGAAGTTCGTGGTGGTATTTTGCAATAACGCTGATCCGAATCTTTGGTACCAATCTAGGGCTCCCCCCAGGAGATGACCTTTCAAATAAGCACACGATAAGTCACTGGGTATTTCAAGTAATTTAATTTGGTTATCTATACCCTCTAAAAATTCGGTGATGTTCTCCGACCCAGAAAAATATACTTCTGGCCAAACATTAAATCCTCTCGCGTTTCTCATCTCGGGGTCATATAGATTAAACCTAGTTGGGCGCCATTGTGATTTACTGCAATGATACTGCCATTGTGATGTACTGCAATAATCATCAACTGCCACAACACACATCTATTGTCTAACATTCCTTTACATTGCCATCCCGCTTACTCTAAGATCCTATATTTAAAGTCGGTTTTATTTGCATTTTTTCTTCACATCTCGTTCCTTGGATTTGGTTGGAAAAGAGTTGCCATTAATTCTGGCCCAAAGAATCCAAAGGACATGTTAAAGACAAGATGCGTAAGACGTCACAAAAGGAGCTTTTATTTTTGTTCTATTTTGTGGTGGAGGGGAATAATGACATGGTTTATGATTGTTTACTTGAGAGTCTCGTTCCAGAACTTCGAATTTCCAAGTTCATTAACCGCAAAAGAGCACTTTGGTTAAACCCTTAGTCCAGGGGTGTCCAACTCAAATGAAATTGATGACCACTTCGGAAAAATATTATAATCTCACGAGCCACACATAAAAATATGTACCTTTATATCAAATTTGGAAACAAAAAAACATTTATTGGAGTGAAAATTTAAACTTTTCTTTTTAGTGTACAGGATTTAAAACCTGATAATTAAATTACGGATTCTATTATAAATCATGATTTGACATATCTGTACAAGAATTATTTACTACACAAGCGTGGGAAGTAGTAGAAAAAATAATTACATTGAAACAAAACTTTTGAAGTTGCAATCATTGTGAAAGTGCAACGACTTTAAAAAATATGGTTCAGTGTGATGATTGCAGTTACTGGTATATACTATTGGAAATGCGCCAATTTTAAGAATGGGTCAAAAATTAAAAATTGGCTTTGTCCAGATTGTTCTATAAAGTAAAAGATTGCGATGAAGAGAATTACGGCTCCTGGCGATACCGTTATAAAAAAACGCATCGAGATTCCTACCTCATGGTGATGTAGAAACGTGATCAATATCATAAATATTTCTAATATGCATTGCTTATTTCCCACATATAATTAATTACTTTAAGAGAAAGCTGCCAAGAGCTGGGAGGCCCCTGATCACCCCTAAGATGTTCTCCCTCAAAATTGGGGTGGAACCCAGCCAAAACGTACTGTTACCTGAATGGTACTCAAAGCTACGGCTAACGACAAGCGTACTTGTAGCCCTTTGCAGCGATGAATTCCTTGGGCCTCGATCTGACATCGTTAGATAGTTGGCATTAGTAACAACAGAGAGAGAGAGAGAGCAGCATTACTTCATAATAACTTATTATATAGTGTATTAACTCATCCATAAAAAATGCCCATTTCTTACATATTAATTAAAAGAAAATGCTTTCCTGTGAGGATATGTGTTCAAAATTATACTTTGGATGATATTTAAGATATTTAATTCCTTCTTAGGTCAACAAAGAAATTTTTTTATTTTAGTTACTTTTTATTAAATAGTTACAATTAATATAAATATGTAAATACATATGACAGACTTACGATATTAAGTGACAAACTAGAAAGCGATTTTCCTTGCAATTTTTCATTTTCCTTTTTATATATGGTGTTAGACTATTTTTTTTTGTTACTATTTATTCATTTATTGAATTTAATTATTCCTATAATATAGTATTGTAAAAAAGAAATCACATTCTCAGAAATTAGGCCATCCCAGGAGGGATTCGAAACTACGACCTTTGGATTAAAAGTCCAACGCGCTATTCATTGCTCAACAGGGGAACAACGAACGATTTTCCTTTTTATATATGCTGTTGGACTATTATTGTTTGTTACTTTTTATTCATTTTTTAAATTTAATGAATGAATTAATATTTGAAAAAAAAAACAATGGTGTTAACATCAAGTGTCATCCACTGCTAGTTTAAAAAGATGTATTTGAACTTGAATGGATGAATAGAAAGTATTTTATTAACGATTGAAAAAGAGTGAACCAGTAGTAGGAATTAAATAAGAAATAAACAACATAAAATATAAGCATTCCTTCAATATAGTCAAGTAAAAAATTAAGATTTTAATGAGAATTTTGCCCTTGTAAAACTATACTTAATGATGCAAGATCAGGGGTATAGTTTGTGATTTTCAATTTAACAC
The DNA here is from genome assembly GCA_019973935.1 of Trichonephila clavipes. Lineage (NCBI taxonomy): Eukaryota > Metazoa > Arthropoda > Arachnida > Araneae > Nephilidae > Trichonephila > Trichonephila clavipes. The sequence goes on from BMAU01020447.1 coordinate 117,323, forward strand.
ATGATTCTAATGTTGAGTTGTTACGTGGGGGTATTCAGATTTTATATCAGAAATGTTTTTTTACCCAATTTCACCAGTTTTTTTAGAATTTAAATGGATAGGCTGGTTAAAGAAATGTATAGAACAAAATACTCAAAGACTATTACATTTTTGAAAAACTTTTTTTTTTTTCTTAATTAATGAATAATTTTGTATTTGTGTCAGAAAATATTAAAAAGAAAGATTTATCGTGTAATTATGAAAAGTTTAAAAATTAATTAATTAATCTAATTCAAAAGGTGGAACTATATTTATTGAAAATTTGGTAGAGAGTTTTCTCAACCGGTAAAGAAACTAAATGTGATTATAGTTGGAAATAGATTCCAAAAATAAAAGAATATTCGATATTTATCATCTAGTTATTAGCCGTCATGTAGAAGTATTGATACACGTTAAATCTATTAAAGCTCAAACGTCTTCTCATTGGTGTGGTGTGGAAGTCAAGACAGGGGTGCCAGCTCAGGTGTTGTCCTCGTCACTTGATCATGGTTCAAAATTACGAGATCCGTCGTCAAAAGTCCTCGTGTAGCTGAACAGAGCGACATTAATTGTCACTCTCTCTCCCCAGTTATTGAGATTTTCATCGATTTGCAATTCTATAAACGATTTTAGAATATCTCTATGTTAAGCTAATAATTTATTATATAATAATGGTATCTGTTTGCATTATAATCATTTGCTCATACTAAAGGGGAAAAAATGTTTATTCCTTAATATGTGTTCTTTGGACATTAAATTCTGTACTTTCAACTGCTTTTTTTTAATTTGATCATTTATATTTTGTAATCAAATATAAATGAACTCAGTAGCGCAACAGCCCATGAGAGCAAGACCTGCTGTGCCCATCTCAGTATACGTGACCTTGGGCGCTGAGTTGCGTGAGCAGATGCTTCGGTCATGTGGTCAATATGACGCGAAACTCCCAGTGTTTAGTTCCCAAGCGAGCATGACACTCATTTATCGACCCACTGAAAGGTTGAGTCGACCATGCCCAGCCCGGGGTTTGAAACTCGCACCTGTGGTGTGGAAGCGTGATGCACTACTACTCAGCTTCAAT